>JAQMCW010000016.1:2061446-2072087 GCA_030068335.1 Chrysichthys cranchii | reverse complement strand
CCTCCTTCAGGGGACCGAAGATGTGATGATGGGTCGGCACCAGATCCGGGCTGTAAGGAGGACGTGGGAGACGTCGGGACCCGAGCCGTCGCGCTGTCTCTACTGTCCCTGCTGCTGCATGAGGACGTGCATTGTCGTGGTGCAGTGAGACTGGTTTGGACAGCGTTCCTCTTCTTTTGCTGCGTATTGCAGGTTTAACTTCATGGACACTGTTTGTCCATGCGCTTGGAAATGCACCAGAACAGGAACCTTCATGTCCTACAGGAGCGTTAACGTGATTTTCTTGGGTGAGGACTGACTTTTGAATTTCTTCTTCTTCGCCGGAAAGGACGGATGTCTCCACTCCATGCTTTGCCTTTTACTCTCGGGGTTATCACGGTGTTTTAAAATTGCCTTTACTTTTCGATTCTCCTTCATATTTTAACAATTCTGGAAAAATTGCTCTAGTTATCATTATAAAGGACGTTGCAGTTTCTTGGGAAGAAACAATCGCTGTGAGGGAGGAGAAGTCTCCTTAAGTGCACAGGGACGACGTTATTAAAACCTTGATTGGGGAAAAAATAAGCTGAGGAGGTTTAGGTGAGACGTTCAACATCCTGTCAGTACACTTAGTTTGATAATCTATGGAAAGAAAGTTCATAAAAGCGCAAAGGAATCTGTGAGCTTTCACAACGCGCTCTCAGATTAACGCTAAAGAAGCCGAGAGAGATGCTAGGAGGCACGCCCTGAGAGCAGCACACAGTACGCACTGGGAGCATGTTCAACAACAACAAAAAAATGGTCTGAATTCTTATTTCACCTCGCTGTAATCATCCTCACGGTGTCTGAATCTGATCTATCCTCTTCAGTAAAAGCTAAACTGAGCATCCAGACAGAGATCGGACTGACTGAAATGCGTTTTCAATTCACCCATTTTGGACTCCTCCGCTTCGATGATTCTTCGCACCGACTCCTGCATCAGAACCACCTACAAGCAAAGTTCATGCAGATACTTTAACAGGAAAAGGCTGCACCTGACATAAGTTTTACTTGACAAATATTTGAACTTTAACAAATAATAAGCTTGAAGCATTAACAAACTATACATGAAAGGTCAAAAAAGTAAGTAAACGTTGTGTTAATTGTTTGTTTGACGTGACACCCATACCCACCTGCAGTTATCTGCTTATACAGGTCGTCCTCGAGTTACGATGGAGATGCGTTCCGCCACACGCATTGTAAGTCGAAAATATCGTATGTCGAACCACTGTGTTGAACCACTTAGCCTAGCTTAGATATCTTAGCCTAGCCTACCCAGGAGTCTTTTCCTGTAGAAGACATGCTTTTGAATTAAAATTAGCTCTTGAAGCAACAGAAACCCTCGTGGTAATGCACTGTACAGTTGCGGGAGGCATCATGCAAGATGAGTGAACTGGGCGTCATCCGAACTGCCAGCGATGCCTGTCCGTGAATTTTAAATATTTTCTAAATATTTTACAGTTTTTAGCATATCGCAATCGTCATCATAATTTCGAAAAATCACAAGTCGGGCCATCGGAACTCGGGGAGCTCCTGTATTTTGTTCAGTCCATCCATCTAAACCAGCAGGAATCACTTTACAGTGTGTTTACATCACATGGAATTCATCATTCAGCTTCACTTACACGTTGTTGGTTTTTTTGGTCAATTAACCACCCGCAAGTTTTGTTCCCAAATCTAAGGCCTGTATTTGTCTTTTCTTTTTCTTTTTTTTAATTTAATTTCAATGCTTGTATATGTTTTTGGCCCTTGATATATTTTTTTGCTTTAATTACGAGTGAGCTGTTCAGACTTTGCACTGCAAGCCTGTTGAATTTCTACAAAACCCTAGATTTGGAAAAACGTGCAAAATTCCTATTATTAACTCCCTTTTTTCACCCGTATTGCATCATGGACGTGAAGGTATTAGGAGTAAAAACAAGGCATTATTCGGTCGTTTTTCATAGGCCCAAAATGATACGTGGAGTACATAGGCATGTAACGATATATCGTGCATCGATGAATCACGATACACATTTTGGAATAAATGGAAATACAAACGAATCATGATTCATCTCTTTTTTTTTCCTAGTTGTAATCATGTTATTTAGACAGCGGAGGGTGCAATAACATACACCCGACGCCACCTTTGGTGGAAGTAACACGGCTCTAACGTCCTGAAAGCAAAGATCTAAAATGGGAACGAGCTTTTGCGCTCAACAGATTCAGCAAGAAATCAGAGCTCTCTTGTTACAGCCGGGTGAAGGCTAAAGAAAAGAGGCGCAAACGGAGGGATTTGTTTGTTATAAAGTTAACCTGAAAGGTTTTTTTTTGTTTTGTTTTAATGTTTAAGAAACATTAAAAATAATTTTTTTAAATAAAAGGAATATTTTAGTTAATGGGCGGTTATATTTTACTCCAACTTTTACAAATGTTTGCGAATAATTATTGTTGGTTATGATGTGATGTGATGTTTATTTTTTCTTTAACAAAACGAGTATTTCTGTTGATATGGAAAAGAGAAGATAACTTTTTTTATTGTTAATTGATCAGACCCCCCCACCAAATATCGTGAACTGAGTCGAACTGTGAATTGGGTGAATCGTTCCATGCGTAAGTGGAACATTTACTAGTAGTAGGAACATGAAGGTCACGTGAAAGTGTGGAGCGTAATCTAGAATACGATGTACCGCCATCCTTCCACGTTCCCTTCATAGATAAATACATAGTTAAAGGCTTGTTTCCCACATCCGTAATGAAGAAGCAGGGTCCTCTCTATTTCTCAGCTCTACTTCAGTGTGAAGAAATACATGTTTTCTGTAGCTTCATTTTACAACAAGCCATTAATACAAGCTGTATTCGTGATCATCAGGGCCTCATTAAAGAAAACGTCATTAACTCGGAATGATGTGGTTGTATTTTCTATCCCATATTTGAACAGAAAGAATTATCTAACCATGTCACACTTGAGTAACAGGGCTGAATTGGGTGCATGCTTGGTGCTTTCATGATAAGATCCGTTATTCACTGATTGGTGGCTAGGACGTACACGTGTAACTCATTCATGCGTTAAAGTGGAAACACACAACACACGAGCTCGAGAGGGCCGTTTAACCCTGCTCTGGTACCAGGAAAAAAAGTCACATTCTTGGTACCATGAGGTCACTTTGATTCCGCGAATCAAAATGTGAAAATCCGCGATGCACCGAACCTGTGATAGCTGAACCGCGATATTGTGGGGGTTCACTGTAATAATAATAATAATAATAATAATGATAATAATAATAATAATAATAATAACATCATCTTTCAAGTCTGAGTTAAAGACTTTTCTCTCCTATGAATTTTTCTCTTCCTCCTTTACTGCTTTAATTCCTTTTTATTGTTTCTTCCCAGGTGAAGTGACACTGGGACTGTGAAAGGCACTATATAAACAGAACATCATGATTTAATTGTTGAATCAGTTAAATGTTTTTCAAATTCACAAACAGATCTGCGGCGTCCCTTTACTGACATCAGTGAATTTCTAAATCGCACTCAAATCGTTAAACCGAACAACGCGCCTTTCGCTCACGAAACTCATTCCCGGTCCTCTGGACTGAAAAAGCTCAGGTCTAAACCCTGTTAAACAGTTTGTACGCGTGTTTTTTCGTGAATACTCACGGCAGACTCCGCCTCCTGCCTCTTCTTGGCTATATCTGTCGCCGAGTTCACTCTGTGCTTTTCCAGCTCCCTGACGACAAACACAAATCACGCTCGGACACGGGAATCACGCAGTCTGCATTCTGAATGTCCTCATTACGTCACACACGGTCCATTAAGACTTACTGCTCCTTCTGGGCGTGGACATACGGCGTGATTATGAGCTTCTGGACCAATAAGTAGACCACCAGAGGGCCCACGGTGGCATAAAACACAGCGCTGGGTAAGATCTGTTCAGACAGGTGGATGGGGAAAAGGTACGTCTGACTGCCTCGGTTTAACCTGGAGGAGGAAGTGGAAAGAGTTAACACACTCCACATATTAAACCTCAAGCAACTCTGGGTAACACCCTCTCACGCTAATGGGTGCTTATTGATACAGCTGAGCATCTTTCGATCTATAAAGAGAACGGAATCGTCTTTCCCACAGTGAGACGCATTTATGAGTGAACTGGATGGAGACAACATCAGATTTTGTCCATCGCGGTCTGGTCGGCTTGTAGAGGACGACTCGCTTCCTACACCACCACCAAGGCTAAGACAAACGCTAGCGCGAGGAAAACGATGATCTTGTCCCACGCCAATCTGACAAGCTTCTCAAGAGCCGAGGAAACCTGACAAAATCACTAATATCTTGCTGGAATTCTGTGCTAGAGAAAATCTACTGCGCTTTAGTGGATGATCAGGGACAAAGAGGAATTTATGCTGCGTTCCATTTGCCTCGGAAGTCGGATTTCTAAGCTGGGAACGACGCCATGCCGGATTTAATCGGGCTCCATTTGTACAAGTCGGAAATCCAATATGGATGCTTCCAGGAAAACCCCTATTGCGTTGGCTCTTTTGTCTTTTCGCGGTGTTTTACCACGAATCTAATCGAAACCTGTCCCTAATAATCTGATCTCACCCTGTTAAACACAACCTTCAGGATTTAAATTGGAATTTCAGCTTCCTTTTAGGACTTTTCTTTAAATGGGACGCGGTAGGGGACGCCAGGGGCACTCACTACCGCGTAGGCATTAGGCATTAATTCCCAACCTGAGCTCCTCATTTTCTGAGTCGAAAATCCGACTTCAGTCCCAACTTCCCAGTATAAATGGAACGCAGCAATAATCTTGTAAGTGATTAGTTCAGATGAATCATACGCCTTTCTTTCTGTGTGGAGTCTGCATGTTCTCCCCGTGTCCGTGTGGGTTACCTCCGGGTTCTCCGGTTTCCTCCCACAGTCCAAACACATGCACAGAGGGGATTAGGCTGATTGGCGACTCTAAATTGTCCGTAGGTGTGAATGTGAGTGTGAATGGTTGTCTGTCTCTGTGTGTCGCCCTGTGCTGGACTGGTGACCCGCCCAGGGTGCAACCCCGCCCCTCTCTTGCCACCTGGGATTGGCTCCAGCTTCCCCCTGAACAGGATTAAGCACCAGAAGACGAGTGTGTGAGTGATTACAGTGCGCATGTTCTGTAATGATGTGTTGTTTCTGTGTTCCTGGTAATTCTCATTGAGTCTGTAGGTAGGAGAAGGTGTTCCTGTTCCCGTCTCTGCCGCCTCATAAATGTTAGTTAGGATAAAAGAGGACTCTACAACCACCGCGTGGTCCAAGGACTTCTTCCACACTTGAACGTAGCGCAGGCTTAAAGCAGACATCCTGACCTGATTTTCAGAGAGACTCCTTGAGGAACGCCGATGCTGACCGTCGCCGAGAGAACGCTGTGTCTGCTGATCTTCCTCTCGGCGCCGTATTCCACCACCGTCCCGAAGAAACCGGTCCTGAGTCAGAGCAAGGCAGGAGGATCGGATTACCACGCGTCTTCTAACGTGATGTGAAAAAGGAAGGATCATGAATAAAATCATGCCTACTTGATGGAACCCTTGACCTTGGTTTGGTCGTCATCTTGGAACTTGTACTGATAGCTCATCATCAGGTAAGAGTGAGGCATGCCGAGCTGAGGGGAGTAAAAAAAAAAAAAAAAAAACAGGAGGAAATGGGTTTACAGGTTCTCAGGTGGGGATTTATTCACGGATTCATGGAGACATGCAGAGGCAGGCAGGCGTCACCTGGAGGGCCAGGGTGAAGTGGGTGGTCTTGGTGTCTCGGACGACGCTGGTGGTCATGGCCGACTCGCTGCCCCAGCGCCACTGCAGGTAGCCCATAGTGTTCTGGTCCAGGTGACGCGCCATCGTAGTGCTGACGCCTGGCTTCACGCCCCGAGAGGAGAACTGCACACTGCACTGCGCAGTCACAAAGCTGTAAACACGCGGTAACAAACAAACATCGAGACGCTCACCTTGTGTTAACGCGTTATCGTCTCTATAGGAACAGCTCGTTCGTAGGGACTTGCATGGATTTAACTTTAAAAGCTTTCGAAACCTAAAGTGGATCGCAAAGACTTGCCATCGTGCGGTGACATTCCGAAACAATTTCATTCCAAACACGGGTCCTCGGATGTCTCCGGCCCCAAACTCCACCTGGAAACAGACCACGGACAAACTTTAAGGTCATCAGGATGACTTGTACAGACACATTTAAACGACGCTGCTGAGTCGGATTCGTTTTCTCTTTCCGAAGCTCAGACACGGGTTTATATCAGGTATTAATGAACATTTAAGGACGGAGTCTCCAGGGTCATGTCAAACGCCTGTGGTTTCTCAGGTTTCCGGGGGCGACGGGCGGTACCTCTCCCCAGCCGCGCGTCGACGTCACTCGTCTGAGACACAGGTTGATATTGCCTCCGCCGCTTCCGTTGTGCGTGGTCAGAGAGCCCGACAGGACGGCCGTATCCGTCGTGGTCAAGGGCGCCTGGGACGCAAGAACACATCAGATCAGGTCAGGTCGTACACGACTCGTACAGTCGCTCAGCGCGCTGCTCGTACGCCTCGTCTTACTTCAACAGATTGCGAGATGTGCATCCTGTTGATCTCGATGTGAGGCAAGCCTCCCCCTGGAATTTCCTCAAAATCTTCCTCGTACCGATCGAACAGGTCTGTGGCGTCTATTCCTACGCTGATGGTCCCCTGGAGGAACACAGAACAGACAGAGGATTTCCAACACAAATCGGAGAGCGTGCGCCCCTGGGAACGCGCTCTCCGCCCTCTTACGCAGCACACGACCGGACAGGTGGTGAAAATGGGCTTGTTTGCTGATGTGATCGCTAGGAGAGAGAGCGCATGCCAATTTCACACTGAATAATAACAGACAGTTTTGCTTACAGGATGGCCGAGGAGTCTTCTGAATTCAAAGAGTGAACGCTTATTCGGTCGCACCACATGGGGGCTCACGTTCAGGGCGAAGTTTGGGGCAAAATGATCAAGGGGACCTCATGAATCTCAGGACGCTCCCAAGAACATTTCTCGAGAAGCACTTGGAAGCGAGAGTTCAACAAGAACATTTCAGGAGGTTGAGCACCTTGGGGTTGGTCCTCTGCTGCAGCCTCCTCTCGTCCTTCTCCCTCTGGAGGCGCTCAAACTCCTCCCTGATCTCCGCAGGTGTCTTCTTCCTCTCCACCACCTAAAACAAACAAACAAACAAACAGGGCACTCAAATGTTTACACCCCATGCAGGCGTTTTGAAACAAGTGGCAACGTTGATTCCTGCGATTTTCCCGTCTTACCTCCCATCCTTCCACCTCCAGGCCTTTCTTCCCAAAAATGTCATACACGGCTCGAGCCTGGGGGTCACTAAGGACTAAGCAGAGAACACACACGTAATGAGCGCAGACTGCTCGATGCCGGGAATATTTAGGGTTGCAGGTTATTTTTCTGATATGTAATACATATGATAAATCCAGCCTAAGACTGGGAGGCTTTTTGTACTTTTGTAATGAATGATATCTTTATTTTCAGGCCCTCATGATGAATAAACCCTCTGTTACTTATTCCAAACTTCTGGCAACCCCAAAAATCACGATAACTACACATTGCCATCGAAACAAAACGCACGAGTGGAGACACGAGTTGGTGTCCTCTTGTGTTTGTGATACACTGCATGTCCAAAAAATAAATAAATAAATAAATAAATAAAAGTCACACTAATATTTTGTTGCACTGCATTTAATGGCTTTAAATTACGGCACACATTCGCTGTGGTATCGTTTTAATGAACTTGTGCACCGTCACAAGGTTCATTTGCGCCCAGAGTCGCATTAATTGCTCCACATGACCTTCGTCTGTCTCCCCAGAGTCCAATCTTTTTGCTCCCAACAAATCGAAGCCTCACTGATCGGCGGTTTCGTTAAAGCCACACAGCGGCTTCGTCCTAATCCCTTGAGTTCCCTTCACATTGTGTGTGCGGAAACGCTCTTCCTGTCACTCTTGAACATCACCACAAGATCAGATCGGGATTTTCTAACGATCTGATTTCACCGAACGTTTTTCCGTGATCGCCCATCACGATCATTCAAGATTCTTTTCCGACCACGTTTCTTCCGCGAAGATGACGGTCCCCCACGATCCTTCCGGTTTTTAATAAAATGTCGGACAGTTCTAACCCAGGTTTAGTCGTTTCAGGAATCTCCTTAGGTGTTTTCTTTGATTGATGTGCACCAATAATTTGACCCTTCTTTCCACGATCACAGGACGCGTCTTCCGACGCGGATGTTTAAGAAACAAGAAGCTCCTCACCGCATGAGTTAGGGTTCGAGAACATGTTCCCAGCTGAACACGTTTTTGGACAGGCAGTGTACACTTCCCATAATTCTAAACAGATTTGTCTGAAAACGTGTCCATGTAATCAAATATGATGATCCAGTTAGCTCGTGAATTGGAATATCCTTCTCTATAAAAGCGTCCGAGGTATACGTCATGCCCGTGCCCTCGAGAGAGAAAACATTTTCTTTTCACGTGATTAAACCACACGTATGTATTATGAAGTGTATTTTTGACAAACAAACAAACAAAAAAAAACCCATTACGAAATAAAACTTGTTAAAGTGTGTACGTAGTGCGTTTTTTTCCTCTTTCCCTGGTTGGGGACTTAGTAACCCTGGATGACGGTTAACTTTGTCCCAAGGCACCCAAACGTAATCATTTCCTTCTACTCTCGCACCATACTGCTGCACAAATGTAGGATTCTGAACGTAGAGCTGTTTTCATTTCTCTAACAGATCTTTATAATGTTCCTTTCACTATTACGCCTCACTGCAGTGATGGATCTTGAACGTTCTGGATCAGGGACAGAACGGGACGCTCGTCCTACAGGCGTTTCGCCTTTGCATTCCTGGTTGTTTATCTGATGGGGTTCTGGACCACAGGGCTGATTTACCTTCATACGCACGGTGAACCAGATTGAACAGCTGCTCCGCTTGTCTCTTGAGTTCCGGGTCCCTGTGCTTGTCCGGGTGGTAAAGCATGCACAGCCGCCGGTACGAGGACTTCAGCTCGTCCTGAGTAGCCTTAGGGTCAGATTCAGAGTCAGGATTGGACAACCAGTGCAACGTTATTGTACACTCTAAACAAGACGTGATGGGTTTTATGAAAAGGGTTCGTTTTGATCAGTTTTCACAGACATCCAAGGTATCTTTGCTGCCGAAGGTAGCAAACCGACAGACGAAAGCAAACGTCCTGAAGGTGTGCAACCCAGATCTATTTTAGTGGTTAACCCTGAACCCTTCCTGCTCCGGGGATACTCTGGGGTTCCTTTAAAGGACGCCACGTCAGCGGATCCTACTTTCCCTTATTCCTTCGTTTATAGTTTCAAATATCCACACGTGTCCTCAGAGTTCTCAAATTCGCACATGGACAATTTCCACGACGCACACCTGCACACTCACTAGAGCTGGACCGTTCCCTCAGGCGTTCTCCACGTGCTAGGAAGGAGTCCAGGTTCAAATAAGACAAATAAGCATCCCTGACACTGAGACACACCCTGCATCACGGCTCCAAGTCCAATCGGACTTCTTCACAAGCCGAGTAAAGCATTGCACTCTTCTCTAGTCTGTATGTGACTAATAAAGCTCAAACAAACAAAAACCAAAAGATGATCTGTTAATCCATCCAGCTGAGCTGCCCCAGGCCTCATACAGGGGCTTCATGGGTTGGTTTGATTTGATTTGATTTAATAGTGTACTCAAATGCATAATCAATGATTAGCTTTGTTTAATTAATTAATTAATTAATTAATTAATGAACTCATTACTGACCTGCTCTAGATTTTGATTGGGTCGTGCGTGCGTAAATGCGCTTCTTAGTGACTTCACGTGGATTCCTGTTACATTCCAGCTAAAGTCTGAAATGAAATCATGTCCTACAAGAAGATGTGCCGGGTGCATCACCCCCACCACCACCCAACCGGATTGCATGCGCGTGCAGGACGAAGTGTCACCGTGTCCCGAGCTCCGTGCCGCGCCTCCACCGACATCCCTCCCCCCAGACCCTGCTCTTACCTCTCTCCTCACATTCAGCAGGGAATAATAATCATCGTTGCCCATGTCGGATTCATTTTCCATGGTAGCCGCCATGTTTCCGCCCGCAGGAAGCCCCGCCCACTCACCGGACCGAGCAGAGTTCTGGCGCCGCCGCGCGCTCAGGATCCAGCTCCAGTCCCCAGCATGGAGAGGTGAGCTCTGCGCACGCGCTCAGTACTCTGTTTCACACGAAACCCCGGCCTGATTAGACACTGGAGTCTTTTAACAGGAAAAAGGGGCGTGTTTAACCCTTTCAGGCCCTGTGTGCACACTTCCTGACAGTCCAGAAAAAAAAGGAAGTAATGAGTCAGAGGCAAAAATATTGGAGACGTCATCATCCATGGATCATGAAGCGTTGTTCTGATGTCTGGAGGGGTGCTCCAAGTTTTCTGCAGCCTCACAGTACTGCTCCCTGTTCCCCACGTGCGTCTTCCTTTTATTATTATTATTATTATTATTATTATTATTATTATTATTATTATTATTGTCGTTGTTGTTGTTGTTGTTGTTGTTGGTTAATGGGGAAGCGGGGGTGGGGGGGGGGGATT
>JAQMCW010000016.1:2043547-2061346 GCA_030068335.1 Chrysichthys cranchii | reverse complement strand
TGTGTGTGTGTGTGTGTGTGTGTGTGTGTGTGTGTGTGTGTGTGTGTGTGTGTGTGTGTGTGTGTGTGTGTTTTACTTCAGCAACAGCCACAGTTTCTTTCATTCATTCTTTTCAGCACTGTGTGAGGATGAAGTGTAAGGAATGTAAATGAAAGAAAGAAATGGCAGGCATGTGTTTATCCAAGCATCCAAGCACTCCTTCTTCGTCTTCGTCTTCTTCGGTTGCTGTTGCTACTGCTGCTCCTATGAGCAACTGAAGCACAATTTCAGCAAAGAATAAGCTGACCATGACGGTGAAGGAAGACTGCTTCCCATCTCCACGGAAACAGAGGTGCAAAGCACAGGAGGATTTCTGCGTAAACAAAATGGGAAATGAAAGAGCGAGAGAAAGATACAAAGCTCAGTGAGTCAGTGAAGGGCAGCAGGATTATTGAGGGGATGAGCAGCTCAAGAATTTCTAATGACTGGTTCTGAAAAAAAGGGTGATTGAGGTTGTGGTGACATTGAATGCAGTTCTTATAAATACCTGTAATTGTTGATGGAGCAATGTGTGTTTAGGATTCTGTACTCAATTAGCACAAAGGATACCAAGGGATCAGAGCAGAGCTCCAACTTCATTTGTTGTGTGACTGGAAGCTGGTGACCTTGAGAGATGGAGATTCGTGCATGTAAAATTTATGAAAAAGACTTTGGGAAAACATTTGTCATTTTTGCCAGCTTGGTTTTCTGAAGTGTCCTATTAATTATAGTTTAACATTTCTAACCTTCTGTGCAACTTACCGTAACAGTGAGAATAAAGAAAAATAAGTAAAAGGAAAAGGGGGGAAAAGATTATTTATTTATTTTTGTTTGTTTGTTTGTTTGTTTGTTTGTTTTTCAAGCAGCCATATTGTTTGGAATTTTTTACTGGAAATATTTCCATCCAAATATTTTTATTTTAAATTTTGTTTTTATATATTAAAAATATTTATTTATTTATTTATTTATTTATTTATTTATTTATGGGATTTTTCGAGCAGGTATATTGATTGGAATTTTTTTGCTGGAAATATTTCCATCCATATATATTTTTTTTTATTTTAAATTTTGTTTTTATATATAAAAATATTTATATATTTGTTTATTGATGTATCTATCTATCTATCTATCTATCTATCTATCTATCTATTTTATTTATTTATTTATTTTTCAAGCTGCTATATTGTTTGGAATTTTTTGGTGGAAATATTTCCATCCAAACATTTTTTTTTATTTTTTATTTTGTTTTTGTGCATTAAAAAATATTTATTTATTTGTTTGTTTGTTTGTTTGTTTGTTTGTTTAGTTTGGTTTGGTTTGGTGTTTTTCTCCGGTGAAGTCATTTCAGTCTCACAAACTATTCCCAGCAGCGCGGGAGCGCGCGCGCGGCACGCACGCACGGGAGCGAGCGAGAGAGTGAGAGTGAGATAGAGCGCGAGAGAGTGTTAGGAGCCCGCACGCGCGTTTTCCGTTGGATTTGTAGGGCTTCAGAAACACACACACACCTGACACCTGACGAGGCAGCACGATGAAAGGTAGGCGCGCTCTTTTCTCTCCGTTAGAGAAAGAAACCGCGGATTCAGTATCGGAGTCTGAGCGGAAAGCAGCAGTAACCCCGGAGCCCGGTTTACTGAGCAGCTGTTTTTATGTTCTAATAAAGAGAATAACGAGAGGAAAAACATCAACAAACAGTCCGAACAGCAGCAGGTAGCGTCTTACAACTATGCTAAGCTAACACAGGGTCACATCTGAGGCGTGAGGTTTTCTGGACATCCTCCTCCTTCTTGACTTGTTATTTATTTCAGGGTTTGTTTGTATTACAGATATTCATGTTTATAAGGCTGTTAGTGTGGAACTCGACTGTGAAAAGGATTGGAAATCCAGTGTCTACATCTGGGGTTTTATTTGTTTGTTTGCTTTTAATCATCATTTGTTAATTTGAACGAAAATGACCACAAGATGGAGACAGAGAAAATTCCAAATCCTGCATTCGCTAAAAATAAGATCCCATTTATGGCATTACTGATTTTATATATATATATATGTATGTGTGTGTGTGTGTGTGTGTGTGTGTGTGTATAGTGAGCTGAGGGTGAATTTCCACAGGGAAAATGGTCCATTAGCTGAGATCAGGATCCTCCTCTGTGTGTTTACACCCATGTGTCCATGAACTGGAGCTGTTTTTCATTTTTCCACTCAAGTGTAGTAATGTGGCCAAGCAGGGATTACGTGTCTGCGTGCATTTTGTTCACCTTTAGGCATTTAGTATAAGAACATCATTTTTTAAGTGTGCCTTCTACAGAGTCAGCTTTGGAGACCTCCACCAGGGGGCGATATTGAGCTGCGTTCAGATCCACGTATGGCCTGTGTGTGTGTGTGTGTGTGTGTGTGTGTTTCCATTAGTGTTAAGTCTTGGTGAGGTTGTCTTAAGAGTTCCCTCAGTCCTCAAGAGTTCATGTTGTAGTCTTACATCCCATGTGTAGCTTCTTCAGTCCAAACTAGAAAGGACCCCAAATGAACCAGATTTTTGGTGATACCAGTAGGCCTTTTGATGGCTTTGGGTTCATGGGAAAAGGTGTCGGAGTAATGTGGATGTAAATATATATATATGTAGATATTTTATGTATTTATTTCTTTATTATTTTTACCATGACGCTTTTTTTTTGGCTTTGGCCTTCCAGAAGGAATCGGTGTCGTGCATTTGTATCGGTCAGGCTTTTTAGTTCCTGCGCTTTGTATCTTATCGTCTTTTATTTCCCTTCGACGGACATCATGTGCGCTTCTTACACAGGAAGCATAATCCTCCCGTGGTGCCCGGAGATGTTCCACAGATCCGTGCAGCTTCTTCATCGCTTTTAGATGTCTTTAGAGTTTTGTTCTTGAACACATCGCGGGCTGAGAAACTTCCTGTTCCTCTCTCTCTCTCTCTCTCTCTCTCTCTCGCAGTCAGTCAGACAGTTCTGTACTCTGCTCAGATCCACAAGCAGCATCTTCCCGAGCTGGGAATTCAAAAAGGTCAGGACATAACGGTCCATCCTACATCCTGCACACCTCCATGCGCATATCAGGAAGGCGAGATCTTGAGGCAATTGCTGCTGTGTAAAGACCGACTCCTTGGGGAAGCGCGATCAGCGGCTGAGGTTGATAAACAGGAGCTGCTGTTGATAGCAAACTTATCAGATTCTCATCTCTGGGATATAACTGGCGCAGACTTTAAATTGTGCCGGGTGAATCAGCTCTGCAATTTTGTTCAGCTAATTGAATTTAGTGAGGCTGCTTGCTCGCTCGCGCTCTCTCGCTCGTACTTTCTCTCATGCTTGCTTGATCACTCTGTGTTATAAAAAAAACAAGTCTTACTTGTTTTTAAGAGTCCTTAGAGCTGTTTTCATGCATCGGTTCAGATAACCAGAGGGAGAGGGGGCGTAGTAGTGCAAAATAGCTTCATTATGTCTTAATTGGGTTATTATTTTTGTTGCAAGGTTTTTTTAAGGTAATTGTTTATGAAACTTTCACGACTTTTTGCATGTGCCAACAGTAGGGTGGTTACGATACCAGCATTTGGAGTTTGGAGGATACCAGTGTTGTGTGAAGTATCGCAAATCTCGATATCTAACCTTTACTTTGTGAAGAACTACACGGTAAAGCTTTGGGGAATCGATATGAGATCGTCTGGTACTCCAGCTCTAGTAGGAACATTTTCGTTTTAGCTAAGCAAGACAGACGAGCTCGCTAGTACCTTGCTGGATTTTAGCACTCTAGGTTAGGTCTTGTTACCCATTGAGTGAAAAGACGAGGACGCACTGGTTGATCTAATTACCAGATTTTAGCTTCCAGGATTCAAGTGTAAGGCATAGAGCATCGAGCGTAGAGCCAACCAATCAGGACAGCCGACGCACGCTGCTGTTGTCTGAGAATTAATGTTATGAAGGTCTCTCCAAACACACGTCATAGTCACGCTCTAAGATTGTTCGACCCCAAACAAGCTCCAATCAAGCTCTTTCAGTGGTGACTAAATGCTCACAGAGTGAATGGAGCTCTTGTGCATTGTGTCTTTACTTCTGAAGAATGACAAGCTCTGAACGTCAATATTTAAAATTAGGAAGCGTTTTAATTAGGCAATGTAGGTGTGACGGCGATGAAGGAGCATCAGTGAAGTCATATGAGTCAAATTACACTCTACTGTACTGCAAGAATTATCTCCTATACGTTAAAAATGTATTTTTATTACTTAATATGTGGCAAATAAGGGAAAACGTGGAAGTGCTGGTGGGGAAATTGTTTTATAAATGACACAGTATACAGCTGACAGGTCTGATTAGCGTGTTATGCAAACGATATTTTACGCTTTACGCGTACAGTGTCGTGTAAGACTGTGAAATGTCTAAAATTACCAACATAAGTATAAACAGTGTGTTTTGTTTTCCTTCTTGAAAATACGACCAAATGTCGTAAACACGTCCTCAGAGTATCCGAGTTTTCCGTCGTCCGATTCCGTTCCAATCAGTTGACCGGACGCACTTCAGTCACGCGTTTGCGTGTCGTTTCCACGCGGCTCGATTCCATTTTAGTGTTTTATGAAAGACCCGTTCCGTTTACACTTGAGAACCTGATAAAAATGAATCGTTCATGAACCACGGGTGGATGTTTTTTAAATTTGTTTCTTGAAGTTTTTTCTAAACACTGAACAATGCTTCGGTTTTGATAGAACTCGGGTAACGAGCTTCATAGCCATTAAGGGAAGTGTTAACAGCATTTTTAGGTCATGTGACCACAAAAAAGGTCCCCCTTTTCTCAAATAAAGACTGAGATGTAGATTTTATGATGCTGCAGGTTAGAAACATGAGATAAATGACTTGTTGCCATATGGCAACATCATGCAGTACAAGGTTACGGGTTTAATTTGCTTAAAGTAAAAGTTCAGCCATCTAACCTGCTGACTCGAAGTGGATTTTGGGATGCTTGTCAGTCAGATTTTTGGCTTTGGTGGCTGTTTGGCATCAGAGGGAGTTATAACACCTTTTACCTTCTGTTTCTTGTCAGTCTTCCTTAGCAAGGTAAGAAAGGGATGCTGAAAGCCCCAGTCACCGAACCTCCATTTTGTGCAAGTTAAAGAAGTTGGCTGTATGCGTGTACCTGATGCTTGAACAACCGACCGACCCGAGTTTTATTAGCACACGTAATGCGACATCATGTTAGTGATCACTGATTCCGACTCATGGCTATTTGTGTCCTGTATCTAGATGATAATTCATTTAAATCGAGGACGCAGTGCAATCTGTGTGATTAGCGCAATATGCTACGTTTCGTCTAACAGCGGGGTGTTTTCAACAGCCCTCTGACCTTTATAACAATAAACAGCAGTCTGGCTTTTATTCCTACATGACCTTGTGATTTATTCCCATTGCGTAATGTCTTGTCATCATGGAAAATAAATAAACAAATAAACAAACACTTTGGCAAAGTGTCTTTTAATGAGAAACGTAGCAGGATAGCTTCCCAGGATTGTTTTTATTTATTAATTATTTTTCAAAGTGCAGAAAAAGGGAAAGTGAACATTTATTTCCCAAAAGAGCAAAAAGATTAATCAATCTGTCGACGTTGAAATGCCAAGCTGTCACCATTCAGACGGGTGTATTTATTTTAAAAACGTGACATGCAGATTCCTATCACGTAATGGCGTTTCCTGACTGGTGACGCTCACGCACGTCCGAGCTCAGCGTTTAGATCGATTTGATTTGTTGAATAATTGCTGATTAATTGAGTGTAGAGTAAAGAAAGAAAAAAAAAAGCTCTGTAGATGTTTGGGGTTCCTTTATGTTAGATAAAAACCCGGGTCTCCTCAGAACATGTCAAGCATGTCTGGATGAACTTTTCTGCATGACAACCACGTAATACTTTAATGACCTGTCACAATATATGACTTTAAACCTAAAGGCATGGCTATGAGCATAACCCAGTACCAAGCATTGCAAGCTAACACATAGCCAGGAAAATGATGCAGTATGTGTGTTCTTGGAGAACATCCCTTCATTCTTCCCTCCCCGCTGTGCCCCCCTCGTAGGACAGAAGAGAATTCGTAATGCAGATCGAACGTACAGAACCTCCGTCAGCCGTACCAGCCACACAGCCGCTAAGGGTGTCCGAGACGACACCGACACCAACAGTAAGACAGCTGGCTCACCTTCACACCGTATCCCGAAAAAAAAAAAAAGCCACAGACAGAAGTTTAATATGACACATCATTTACCCGTTCATGCATTTTGCTAATTCTATCATTTCAGCACGACCCAGAAAAACCGCCTGATGTTTCTCTTATAGTCGGTGTAGTAAATGGTAAAAAAAAGAAAAAAAAAGAAAAATCATGCCGTAATTACACCACAGAAAAGAAAGAAAGACAGACAGACAGAAAGAAAGAGAGAAGCAGGTGTAATAGATTTGAACAGATGTAAGTGTAATACGTTTACTGGAGTGTAGCGTTCAGCTAATGGAATCAAATCGATGAATCTGAGTCCCCATTAAGCAGGAGCTGTGTTCAAAATAACCCAGCGCTCTGTGGCTCTCTGGGTGCCGTCTTCTTCTTCTTCTTCTTCTTCTTCTTCTTCTTCTTCTTCTTCTTCTTCTTCTTCCTGTGGGTGGGGAAGTGGGGAAGTCGACCAAGTCCTCTCTTGGTGGATCAGGTTTTTTTTCCCCTTCTTCTTCCCTTTTAAAGCGAGGGCTTCATTGTCATTCAGCTTCATTACAGATCATGTTTATTCATGCATGGCCACGGTGCACCGGAACGCGCAGCATATTTTTGGAGGCAGCAGCTCATTGTCATGCCTAATCAACACACAGCACACTCTGAACAGAGCCCAGGCGTCAGCCCGTGTGTGTGTGTGTGTGTGTGTGTGTGTGTGTGTGTGTGTGTGTGTGTTTACTTGCTCACTTTCCAAGAATGCCAGAAAAAGAAACCACTCTTATACCCCCCACCCTTTCTAGTTTTTTTAAGCTCAGTTTCTTTTATCCAGTGGTTTTTAACGTCCTCGCTGAGCGATCAAACCTTTTCCCAGAGACGCTCGTTTTAAACGGCGGCCAAATGGCAAAAGGTTCCTCTGCCTAGTTGTTAACAAGCCCCACGGCGTAATTAGTGGCTGGTTAGATACATGTCTTCTGCGTTCCTTGCTGCGTTGGTGTTTAAGCTGCTAAGGCTCAGGCTGTCAGGCTTCCAAAGTAGAAGTGGGACTAAGCCACCGTCAGTGGAGTCAGAGTCGTTTCTTGGGTTATTTCCCAAATGTACTTCGCTGAATCTGTGACACTTTATTGTGATCTATGGCATCAAAACAGAGCCCTGATCAGAGGCCAGTAGCAGGGCATTTGCTACTTTAACCAGCGCTCTGACGAGGCCTGAACCCTGATGAAAGATTTCATGTATACTAGTATGGGTTTAGCGCCGGAGCTGCGACCTTGGGAATAAAGTGAAGGCTTGTGGTCGGTCTATATTTTGCCAACTAGGTCAGATTTATTTATTTATTTATTTATTTATTTATTTATTTTAAATAACTGCGTTTGAAAAATTACAGTACATAGCCAAAGCTAAAAGACGAGCATTGTTTGTAACAGAGGTGCAATTGCTTCTGGTAGCATAGGTCTTGTGTATTTTTCTCAAGTAAGTCCTGCTTGTGAACTCAGTGTGCAAATGATGAAATAGACTCTCCTGCAGTCTTGAACCTGCACCCCAGTCAGCCTGGATGCTTTATTTTGTTTTATTTGGTTTACCAAAAAGCTTCCGAGCTGGCCAACAAACTGAAAAAAGAAATAGAAAAATCCTGAGCTTGTATCGTTGTACTTTCCTTAGCTCTTTTTATCAACCACGTACACACTTATTAATCCGGCTCTTAATTTCATTTTGTAAAACCGTTAGTTCATGTCCATTAATTTGATTGGTCAATCTGCCTTCCAAGAGTGCTGACATTTAGTATCGCAGCTTCCTACTTTGAAACAGTTACTATAGAAAGGCTATGCTGCGTTCCATTTGTATCAGGAAGTCGGGATATCGCTGTGGTTTTTACACAGGTTATTAGACTTCTGTGTGTTTTTGTGTCCTTTGATCAGTCATCCACACAGCACTGTCCAAGTTTTATCTGTGATCATGTTGATGCAGTGTTTTGATGCTAAATACCGCGTGACGTGTCGTTTTCAGGTGGTCTTAATGCTAATTAATGGCTAACGGCTACCGGGTAGTGAGTGCCCCTGGCTTTCCCCACCGCATCCCATTTAAATAAAAGTCCTAAAAGGAAGCTGAAATTCCAGTTTAAAACCTGAAGGTTATGTTTAATAGGATGAGATCAGATTATTAGGGACAGATTTAGATTAGATTCGTGATAAAACACCAGTAAAGGACAAATGAGGGAGGCAAAAGTGGTTTTCCCGGTGGCTCCATATTGGTTTTCTGATTGGTACAAATGCGAAGCAGTTAAGTTGGGTGTGTCATCATTCCCAGCTCCGAAATTCGACTTCTGATGTAAATGGAACGCAGCATCAGTAGCATCATGAGTAGTCATACCAAATCAGATGAAGATGAAAAGGAAGAACGGACACCAGTTTTCCAGGAAGCACCTTTAACGGAAATTTACAAATCACCGTGAGCTAGCTAGCCTGCTAGCCAGCTTTCGTTTGCGGAGCGAAAACGAACAGGACGTCTGGCCATATTGTGTCTAAAATGTCACTTTACTGGATATTAATTTTCTTGTTACTGGAACTGTTGTATAAACGCAACGTCACGCTCGAGGCCGTGTTGTTGTACTGAACATCCGCAGGGCTGGGATTGTCTTCTGTTATCTTCTGCGACTGAATCACAGCGGTGCTGATATTCAGTCCAACAGCACTCCCTCTCGTGTGATATTGCTCAAATAACTCTCGTTCTCTTTCTGAGAACAGCATCGTGTCATTAGAGAACACTAGCTTGAGCTATTCTTTGTTTTTTTTTGTTGTTGGTTTTTTTTTTTTTTTATATCCCTCATATATTTTCAGGCAGAAGCCTCACGAGACGAGATGAAGCGTGTCCATGGAGACCGAGAAAGTCAGATCTTTTTTTTTTCTCCCTTCCTCTTTCTCTTTTTCACCCGAGTGACAGCACGTTCATTCGCTCCCTCATGTATCAAAGCCCCAAATCCCCTTTCTTGAACAGTTCATCAGCCGTGACACTATTTTCCAAAATGCTGTAGCAATTAATAGAAAAGTCTTTCGCCTCAAAGATTACACAAATTGGTGGAACCGAGTATTAATTGAGACACATGGAATAATCAAACGAGTTATTCACGGCAGGAAGAAACAAATGATACGCCGGAGCGTTATACTCGAAAAAAGGCCGCGTGGCTCGATGTTTAGCTACGAGTCAAAGTCGAGAGCGGCGAGCGTCTGGAATAGACCAACCTGAACCCACGTGAAGGTGATGGACTCGGCTGCCATGTCGGCCTCTCGATAGCGCTGTCTCTCTTCCAAGAATTATTAAACTACAAGCTCCTAGTGCTGTTAGCCTAGCTACTGATGTGTTCCTGGACATCTGTACAAGAATCAAAGCGTAGATTTAGAGATATACATGCTGCACCGTTTAACGGAGGAATCTGAAAACCTACGATGGCAATATGATGTCTGTCGGGAAATGCTTTGGTATAAAGAAAGAATAAGAGAGGTGAGAGGACAGATTGTTCACCAGCAGTGGGAAGTGCATTTTGTATGCATAGCTTAGCTCTATCCATTTGTATTCATACACTCATTTGCATGATTGACTCCATGTGTATTTGGGCATTCTCATATCTCCCGTCTCGACGAACGCCTCCGTTAGTGAACGCCGCCTGGATTTACTTGTCGTCCAAGAGTCAGATTCGGATCGGTATCCCATCCTAGGCCTCAAAACCGCAATCAAGACATGTTTTACGTTTCTTCGCTCTGAGCTTACGTGCATCCCGGCGAGCATGCAGACATGCATAATTTCTGTAGACGTCTACCGAAAGATGTTGTTGTTTTTGTTTCACACAGTGCAGGTCGGTTGTGTCACACGGCTAGATATTCAATTTATAAAACCTCAGACTTTGATGTCTCCTGTGCACTTAAATGCACATTTAAGGCATTTGACTGAGTATCTGATTGGAGAAACGAGCGTCTATTGAACCAGTTATTGCACCGCATTTTGATCATTGCTTCAGAGGAATATATGTGAATGAAGGCCTCGAGGGTATGTAGCTTGCCGAGCTAAATCGTAAAAGGTTCTAATACTATCAGGGAAATTCTGATGATTTAAATGAGGTGTTAACCATTATATCCCTGGAACACCCAAACCACCATGTCATAATAGGACAAATATCGCCATCGGCTAAAATGATGATCCAGAATCAGTGCACCCAAAGACAAGTGTTTGTTTATTTATATATTGATTTATTTATTCTTTAATTAACCCTTTCCTACTACATGTTATAACATGGTCCTTATGAGACCTCCTGGGATGTCCCCTAATGTCCACCAACCAATGAGTGGGTTGAATATAACAAGAGGGAAATAAGTGACCCCAGCCCCGGGGGGCTCCAGGGATATTTAACATTTCGGCCACATAAGGGTAAACAAGATATCCTCTCCAGAAGTGGCAGGTCGTTATTGAAACCGGGGCGCGACGTATTGAAAGACTCGGACGTGGCCACTGATGATAACGGAGGACGGAGTCAATAAAGGAGCAGTATTATTCCAGAGAACAATAGAGCAATCACTGCTTTGATTGGTATCGATCCCGGAGCGGGACGGCGGACTGAAATTGAAACCGACCAGCCCAACCCGGAGCACACAAAGCCCTCCGCACGACGTCTCGCTTCTGCTTGTAAGGACTCGTGTTAAAATGCTGCATTGTTATTTTATGTTAAACATAAACCGATGTCAGGAATGATGTCCAGCGAGGAGAAAAAAAAATCTAGGTCCTAGGTACAAATCGGGTTTAATACTCGGTCTTTTTGATTTTTTTTCAACTACACCTTGCTTTGTTTTTGTTTTGATTTGGGTTTTTTTCCTAATAGCATGGATTTTCTGACAAGCACAATACCATAAAGCTCTCAAGCCTGCGTGGCTCAGAACACTAGCTTTTTTTCATATGGTTTATTTCGCCGATTTTCTCTGGCTGTCACAAGCTATTCAGGAGACTCTTCCTGACGCGTATCATGGCAAAAAAAAAACAAAAAACCCAACAAAAAAGTTGAAAGAGCATCCGGTGATACAAAGCCCGAGCAAGAGAGCACTATTGATCCGGGATCTCCTTTTTTACTTTTCTTTGTCAGAGCTCTTTATCCTTCAGCTATCTGGAGTGACGCCCGCTCAGCCTGCCATGACAAATGCACTAAATCACACAAGACTGACACATGTGATAAGCGTCAGGTTCAAACAGGTTTTCCTAACGCCACAGGATCTGCCTGTTTCCTAGGCTGGAATCACATCGACACTTTTCATCGTCACGGATCCTCAGACACCTCCTCCTAGTCTATTTGTAACCACAGGTGAACTACTGAGTTAAACTAGAAAGAATTCACTAACCGCGAAATCGAACACGCCGGAGTCCAAAGGCCTCGAGTGATTCTCTAACTCGATTGACGTTTTATCGCTCGTCGCTCCAGGTGGTTTATTGTATTGTGCAGTTAAACATATGAAAAACGTATTATTTCATAAGATCAGTTTCTATATTTTCATAATTTATTCAGCGGCTCCGCGGATCAAGCTCATGATGTTTTCCCTGAGCCAAGCCCCGGTATGCTAATATGCCTCACGCTCCAGTGCACACTCTTGATTGTAACTTCAGCCCTCTTCTACTATGACTGTCACTGAATTATAGTAATACACGTCGTAGCTTTTCCGAGGGATGACAAATTACAGGATCTACAGTATGTGTGTGTGTGTGTGTGTGTGTGTGTGCGAAGGTGGGGGTGTTTGCATTATCATCTCCATGTCTCCATTTGGCTCACCATTAGATAACACATTGTGGGTGTGACTTAGCAGCGTCTACATGTTCACCTTTCGTGAATTTCCTTTAGAAATTACCATATAGACATCTCCACTAGTGGTGTTTACGTAACCTGCATGTCGGGTAGGGAATAAATGTGTAGGAGACGTTTGATGTCTAGGACCGAGGTGTTTAGCGTAGGCCTGGAGTCCAGAGTCCCGCAAGACACCACACAATGTAAAGAGTAAAATAAATAAATAGATAGATAGATAGATAGATAAATAAATAAACCACAAACACCCCCCGCAAAAAAAAAAAACAACCAACAAAAAACAAAACCCACCCCTTTTCGCTTTGTGACTCTTTAATAAGCGTCTCGACTCCAACCTGACTAATACGAGTAAGATTAGATGAAGTTTATCAGCGCCATGATGAATTAACATGCATACCCATCCCCTTTGCTTTCCCTGGCTGCCTGGAGCTGCTGCGCAATGAGCCTTTATTTCTGTCACATTAATTTTATTTGGGAAAAAAAATGAAGGGGGGAAAAAAATGTCTAAATTTCCCCAGATACCCTTTAATATCCGTACTGGGAGCATTAAGTGTTGCTCGCCCCAGCATTTTCTTGCTGTCTTTATTGTGGAAAGTTTTCTAATTAACTGACAGCTATGTCACTCACGGGGTTCGATTCGTTCTGCTTTTAATGTAAGTATGACAGATTTACAGGTATTAAAATATATTAAATGGCTGTTGCAGGAAAAAAAAATATATCTATAATATATATATATATTAACTGTAGCTAAATCTGTTGTAAACATGTCTACTTGAATCCCACAGCAAGGGTGCAGTAATTTCCAAAGCTCTCAGTTTGATTACTGGCAAAATTCCCACATGATGTTGGGCCTCGAAGGTGCCAGTAATTTTAAAGGAAGGCAGGTTTTTTTTTTTCCTTTTAATACGAGCAGAAAGCCACTGTAATGATCTGAATAATAATAATAAAAAAAAACATATTATATTAAAGCACTACATTTACAGGAAAAAAAAAATAAAATAAAATAAAAATGCTCCTTTAAGCTAATGCATGAAGCTGTCACCACTGTTGGGCATCACTTTCTGATTTCTACATTTTATTTTTTTTTTTAATTCAGTTGAATGGAAGTGTTTTCTATTATTAATTAATTCATTTTATGCTTGTGAGTTTCATATTTCGTTTTCTGAAATTGTTTGTTTGAAGCAGACGTGACCGATAGTGACAGATCCCTCTTAAAGGTGCACTGTGTAGGATTTAAAGGGCTTTATTAGCAGAAATGGAATACAGTGAACCCCCGTCTATCGCAGGGATTACGTTCCGGCGCCCCCCGTGACAGGTGAAATCTGCGAAGTAGCGCCGTCACATTTATTTTATTATTTATATATATATTAAGGCTTTATAAACCATTTCCACTCTCTTATAAACACATCCTATGCTCTTAAACTCTTTCTACGCTCTTAAACATATGTAATTTTAACAACATATGAAATTCTACATGCATACTTACTGCCGGTGAGGTCACTTCCTTGTTTTGTGGGAGGAAACCGGAGTACCCGGATGAAACCCACACGGACACGGGGAGAACATGCAAACTCCACACAGAAAGGCCTGAACCCAGGACCTTCTTGCTGTGAGGCGACAGTGCTAACCATTTAGCCAACGTGCCACCCGTACGTGTTCATTAGCGTGTAAATACCTGTATCTAGGAATCGTCGTGTTTTCCTAAGTTTAGCACGACCCCTTTATATTTACATAGGGAGCGGGTCCACCTCCACGGAGCCGCCATGTTGTGCTGCTACAGTAGCCCAAAACGGACAAAGCTCTAGAGAGCGCCTTCTACATTTCATGTTTTTACAAGCGGTAGCACGAATCCAGAAGGAAGCACCGGAAGAAGAAGAAAGGAAGATGAGGAAGAAGAAAGAAGAAGAATCGTTTTTTGTTGGAGCTGGAGACCAAGTCTGAGAACCCAAATTGTGAAAAATGGAGGATCAGATTTATTATTTAGCACCGAAAAAGTAAGTGTGTGTGAATGTAAGGACTTGGAAGTACACTACGGGAACCCGACAGCCACCGTATGCTCTAATACACACTCTGAAAGGGAGGAGTAAGAGAGGAGCGTAGAGGTGGAGGAATCCTACAGAGTGGAGCTTTAAAGTGATGTGGATTTACTCTTTACTTCCCTGTAAGTTTTACTCTTAAATTTTGGCCTGTCAGATGATCTTTCTCCCATCCTTCCAGTCACATGGACAGAGCCTAGAGTTAGTTACACACTATTTAACAAGTCATATAGATATTATGGCTGTTTCAGTGCTGCAGGCCTGCGATATAACGAGAGAATAAGATCTTCTTTTAGTCTGGTCTCTCTAAATTGGCCTTCTTGAAACATTACGTAGAGTATGAGTTAATAACGTGAAAATAATGGCAAAACAGCACTGAAAGTCAGCAGAGGACAGTTGATACTCTGACAAACACTTGAGTGCTTATGACAGGTGAAGCTGCAGAAATCCTGCACACGCCCATCAGCCCCGACGATGGAACGGAAAAAGTAACGGCTTTTATCAAAAGACCGACTCAGCACCGATGACTTTTGGAAGTCGCCGTGTCCATTCTTCTCCTTTTTAATACAGTTACCATGACGGGAAGCTGGTCTCGAGCCAAGCTGCGCGTGCAAACAGTGCAAAGTCATTACAGGAGGCGGATTTGCGGTAATCCTCAGAGGGGACGCGCAGGAGGACACAGCCCTGCCGTGTTTGCCCAGAAGGGACAGACGCTTTGTTCATCAGATTAGATGGTTGGTTTTTTTTAGCTTGTCATAGTATGTTTTGGTGTAAAGATCAAAATTGAGTTACGGAGAAAGAATTTATGATCCCAGAATTACCCAAGAGAGCAGTATGGAGGTGCGGCAGGGAGCGCCGGCACGTCATCTGGTTTACGGTCCCATCCGGAACCTGTGTTCCGCCTTTGTGGCATTCCGGAGGTTCCTCCTGAGACCGCACGTGTTTCCTACCACCTCCCCAAACAAGACGCTACTCTAAATTGCCCCTAGGTGTAAATAAGTATCACACTAGAGTCTAACATAGTTAAATCCAAGGTGTATTCCCATTTGTATTCTCACACACAGCGTTCCTAGGAAAGGCTCCGGATCCGCGTGATCCGTGCGACCTTACCCAGCATATAGTGCTTACTGAAGGTGAAAGAGAAATACCGTAATTAAGATAAGTCTCTTGTCCGTTTTTGAGCGGAGGTTATTGCTAATTAGGATTTTAAGGTTCAGGTTTTACAGAATGCACCAATCGTGCTCATGGACGCCGGTACCGGATTATTTGTCATGCGAAGAACGTTCCCCGTGATACCGCTGAGTGCCTGGACCATGCTGTACCCCACACCATCTGGTGGAAACGCGTTCTGATGATTCTGCATGGAACGAACACCCCTGTTGTACCTTGTTTACGTCGTACGCCTCATTTAGAGCTCTCGTTCTTCAGCCTAACGTCACCCCGTGCAAGTCCATTCCATCTTCATCGTCCTCTCCACCAACGAAGGAGATTTCCATAATCACTTAATAACCTTTTATCCATGAACTCATTATATTACTAGATTCTTTAATTTTGTAGAAGTTGTAATAGAGGTGTGATGAGATGAGATGAGATGAGGGCCTCCCACGTCATAGTAACGAACTCAGGGCTCTCTGATTCGATTTGGGATTTTGAAAGAGAGGTCTGATGAACATTTTAATGCGCATTCCTGTGCTCTTCAAAGCTGTGGAAGTATTCAAACGCAGATGAAGTATGAGACACGGGCTGGATGCAGACACTGCACCAGCATCAGTGCTGAGCACGCATTGATATTCATGTAGAGTCCACACACGCTCGCCTCCAGTACACTCGCTACATAAGAAATTTGTCTTTTTTTTTTCCTCCCCTATCAATTCTAGATTTTATAACAAACAGAAAATTGATTACGCCGAAGACGTACTGTATTTGTGCATGTCCTTTCCCAGGAGCCTCTATGACACCAAATACCTTCTCTATACAGGCTCGCTTTATAGTTCGTCTTGTCGTCTCTATCTCAGACACTTCTCCAGATTTCCTTTGGACAGGGTTTGTGTGTTTGTGTGTGTTGCCGTTTACATTTGTGCATGTGTACACATGCTGTGTGGGTGCATGCTGTCTTTTTCTTTGCTTCTTCTTCTTCTTCTTTTTTTTTTTTTGTCCTCCGTCCACCATGTTCGGGTGGCTCCAGTGTGGAACGTAGCCAGTGGCAGAAAAGACACCACGGCTGGTGTCTGGCAGACGGCGGTGGCACTGTGATTAAAATTCGTCCCTAAGGCCACGGTCTTGAGTGTCAGCATAAATTTAAAAGCTTCTTGCTTTAGTTCAGAACAATGAGAGTAAATGGCAGCCCTCGGAATGAGTCTATCACCCTGCCAAACCTGCTGAAAGGAAGCGGGGTGCAAGGGCAACGGGGAAATGGGAGGTTGCCAGATATATAGACTATCCTTAATTACCCTGTAAATAAGTTGCTTGCTTGTCTGGTCCTTTTATCATGCTCATTGCGTTGCCCTTTGTGAAGCTTAATGCGTCTGTGCTGATGAAGCACCTAGCCAACTTTAACAGAGTTTCAGAGTCTCTCATACGAAAATAACACTTCGCAGAGGTCTATCAAGAGTGGACAGGTGAGTAACCTGGGGACTTTTGGACAAGCAGAGTTATGAATCTATGTACAGCGGTGCCTGTGGTTCACGAACACGATCTGTTCCAGGAATGTGGTTGTAAACCAATTTGGACGCAAACCAAAGCAATTTTTCCCATAAGACAGAATCGAAATTCAATTAATTCGTTCATAAGCCTACCAAATAATCATTTTTGCTCGTTCATTTTCTGGTTTTTATAGTAAAAACTTTAAAGGAAAGCACAATATATGGTAAACCCATATCTTTCGCGGGGGTCGCGTTCCGAAACTTTTTCCGTCGAAAAAGGAAAATCCGTGATACACAGACGCCACCCCGAGATGCTGTTTTTTAATAGTTTAAAAAAAAAACTAAATGATCCTCCCACACTCTTTAAACACTTCCTAGACACAATTAAACACATAAAGAAAACATTTGCGAGCATATAGCGAGGTGAATTTTGTGTTGTAAATAAAGTTTTGTAGTTTTGTTGATGTTGAATAATTGGTTGATGGTCAAGGTTTGAGTATCAGTATCAGGGGGAAGAAAGTTATATTGGTCTATTTCTAATGGTAATTTACTCATTGGTTTTCCTTGCTGTATTACAGTAGTCATCTCTGTTGGCTAATTATGTGGCTGTATGTATAATATGTCTATTATGTTAGCTATCTCTTTGTTAGCCTCACAGGCTGCGCTGGTGTCTGTTTATTTATGCTTCTTTTTTCCTGTTTACATGTAATATTTGGAGCCACTTTTTAAGCCCCTAGGGGGTTTTTTTTTTGGTCGGTTGGTTGGGTTTTTTTTTTTTTTTTTTTGCAACTTTCCTTCACATTCGCTCACAAATATTATAAATTATTTGATAATTATTTTTTTGTTTTTTATATGGGTTAAGTTTAAAAACAAACAAACAAAAAAAATCTAAAATGAAACAAGTGAATTCATTTCTTTTGTGAAAGGTATAATGTTGTGCTGCATTGTAGGCAAAAAATATAGCAAGTTAAAGAAATGTAAGGTTGTCGTGATGTACTCTGGACAGAATAGTGTTACTGATATACCGTATATCTTCTAATAGAGGCCTGTCTCTTATAGACGCCCGTCTCCAATAAACGCCGGGCTAAAACCACGGCA
>JAQMCW010000016.1:2006821-2029338 GCA_030068335.1 Chrysichthys cranchii | reverse complement strand
TTCAGTGACCATTGTGGGTTTTTCTTTCTTTAACGGAAGGGTACCAACAATTTTGTCCACGTCTGTATATAATATACATACATACACATACACACAAGGGGTCCTCGATTTACGGCAGAGTTCCATTCCTGCGCCTTGACGTAACACGATTTTCGCCATTAGTCGGAATTCAGACACTGTACAACACTGTATAAGGTTAAATACAGCACCTTATACAGCACCCAGATCTCCAACAAGGTAACAGAAAGAAAAAAGAAAAACAATCGCGCTGATTGGCTGACGTGGCGAAGGTCTCGGTTCTGATTGGTCCGTACGTTTGTGCCCAGGGTTTGTATGAACTCTGTCGGGTTTGGTGTAGAGGTCGATCCTGAGCGCCGCATTCATTTAAATATCAATGGCGAATGTAGACAAAGCCTCTTTCTAAGACTTGCTTAATAAATTCATGGGAGATGGCGACCGACGTAACCACAAAACGCCGTAGGTCGATGACGCCATAAACCGAGGACTCTCTGTATTCCGACCCCTGTTCTGACCAACCGGTAGGAATTTCCTTTTCCGTGAGTGGTATGTGAGGTGTTTCTACAGCACTCTGCCTGGAGCTGTCTATGTTTAAAGGAACCTTTGATCCACAACCGTTAAATATATGCTATCTAAGTTCGAGGGGGGGCGGCCTTCAGGGCAAGGGTCTGGGTTTTAAGAGTCAGATCTCGATGCCGATATGCGACCGGAACCCGTTCATTTGTTGACAGGAAGTGAAGCGACGTCCTTCTCAATCTGTTATGCTGCGGGTGGTGAAAAAAAATCCGCCAGGCCCCCCGACGCCATCCGAAAAATATGACTCTCAGTCTCAGCTTGAGGTTTCTGCGTTCTGCACGAAGCAGGTTGGGAAGAGCGTCTTCCTCCACAGCATGCGAGGAGAAAGAAGAGGCCCTGTTTCCCTACAGAAAGAGCGCCCGCCGCGACACCCGCTGTTAATTACCACAAATTGACTTTACTTATCAAGTTGCCGCAGTGCGCGAGTCATTACCGTCCCACCTCTCGTCAGTGAGAACGCTGGGAATTTTCCGGGGATGAAAATAACTGAAAGAACAGGCATGGTCGCTAGGACAAGACCTGGATGTGACATGGTGAAGTTGGAGACACTTCTTGCAATGTTTTTGGGACTGAGTGAAGATATTTGCAGGCTTTTTCGATGGATTCTTGATACTAGCCTCCTTCCAGCTCGATGCTGACACACACACACACACACACACACATATGCATATACAGAGCATGGCAAGGCATCAAGCAGCACCTAAAACCCAACAAGGCACTCTTGGCTAAAATGTCGAAGTGTGTTTTATTGTATGAACTGAATTTAAAATGATTTTTCGTAACAACCTTTAACGATTATGTACTAAATAACGAGCCACTCTGCTAGTATTTCAACGTCCCGATCCAGCTGTAGTCACTCCGTAACGAGACGCACCGCCAAACAACCGAACGGAGCTCCCGACAAGGCTCTCGGGCGATTCCCGTTTCCGACCGCAGAGCGTTCTTTTAGAACAAAGGCAGCTTCACACAGAGAGCCACTCTGAGAGGTGCTGTGATAAACCATTAATCCATCTGTTTGTGGATTCGCTCCTCATTCATCATCCTACACCCACAAATCCTCATAATCACATTAGGTGAGACAAAATGGCTACGCTCCCAGATGGAAAGAAATGCAAACACACAGCAGTTATAGGAGTAAAAGATACGCATTGTAATCTTAAACGTTCCCAAGTTCGCATAATCCCCAGCAAAATCGGTGAACAAGCGATAGCAGTCTCGTACGTCTCATCCCGTCGAACTCTCGGACATTACCGTGAGCATCACGGAGCGGTTATCCCGACAAAGGCGGCTATATCTGTTAGGCCCGTATAAAATTAATGGTCTGTATCTTCCTTCAGGGCTCAGCCAAATCCCCGGACCTTGGATCCACAGGACTTTTTAATGTACCGCCTCCCGTTCACACCATTTGTCACTGTGGCCCCAGTGTTAAATAATTCAGTTTTCATTTTTATTCCAATTCAACAACTTTACTTTCTTCTTAATCATCTTAAAGCGCGGTCTATCGAGTCACACCCCTTCCTCCACAGTTTCTGTTTAGCTCGCGGCTATGGCCGATCGATATTACTTGTCCGAGTAGCCAACGAGAAAGCCAGATTCTCCTTCCTAATTACAGAGATCACGGTGTTTACTTGTATTTAATCCTTGCTATGTCTTCTGCAGCCTCAATAACTCGAGCACTTATTATGCACTCATGAGAATGAACTTTTTTTTCTTTTCTTTCAAGAGCATCGCTTAAATGCGAATTTTGCGCTCTGGGTCTAAGGATGATTTACGGGGTGCGTCAAGTGCTGATGACTGGGTTGACATGCTAAGAATCCTTCACCCAAAGACTGAAACACTGCTTGTGTTTGTTGCATAAAAGAGAGACCAAGCTTAGGCAAATACGCAAACACCTCATCAGCAGCTGTTAGGCAAAGAGCATTGTGATGCTAATCTCTACTTTTCAGGGAAACGAAAAACGCGACATCTGTCAAGCTTTATCCGCCGATCCTGTCGGATCATGTACTCTTTCAAGGCTTGCGCTCAGTCTAGAATTCACCTCCTGTGGGTGGGATTTGCGCATGCACCATGGCGAAATCTCACACAGAGGATTAACACGAGGCGAATTAATGCCGAACTGACGGAGAGAGAGGACGTGCGGGATGCAGTGGCGCTCCGGATGAACCTTGATCCGAATCCCCCCCTCCCCGGACGAAGCAGGTATTCCACAGACGAAAGCCAAACACGTCTCTGATATCCTGTTCAAAGCCGCCCGTGCCCAGAACGCCCAAGCAACACCTGGAATTCCAATGGAGAAAGCCGGATATTAGGATTCGCAAAAGGAAGGGTTCGAGATGCACCTGTGTAAACATGTGCCCCGAGGTGTTTATCTGTTGTTCAATTATCTGAGAACAATACAAAGCGCACGCTGCTCCGTGGTGTCACGCTTTTACAGAGCATAAAAGCGAATTAATTAGGAATGCATCAGAAACGGTCGCCTCGTGGCGTGTGCTTCTTTTATACCTTTTAATGTCAGAAGCGCCTCTGGGGCAGCCTCTTTCAAAGAGGCGACAAACCTTCGCCTCTTTCACATGCAGACGGCGTGGTGAGATTCTCCCCAACTTCCTTTGATGAACCCGCACCGACCAGACACCACTTATTATCCCAGGAGTCACATATGCACAGGGACGGACTGATCAACCTCATGGTCAATCGATCGCCTTATTCAACCCATCAGTCTTCAGGACGAATCTTTAGTATGGTGACTACTAGTGAGGAAGCCTGACGGATGCATACGACGTTCACATACCGTGAAAATGACCTCGATTCCAGCACACTGAGGTCGTATGGAAGTCGCTGATGGATGATTTAAGATGAGACCTGCTGTAAAATACTGTGTGTATATATGTGTGTGTGTGTGTGTGTGTGTGTGTGTGTATATATATACACCAGACGGGATGCCACTGTACACCTCCTGTGCCAGTCCACACATTTCAGAGCGCCGCCCAGAGCCGAGCCGCTTCTACAGCCCATTAAAACTCGCGTAAAACGACATAGGCAAGCGCCTCCAGCCAATCTGCTGGTTATGTGCACTGATTTGGAGTGTTCTAGCACTTAGTGAACACATCAGCACATGAGCAGTTTGGCAGTCTGGTGTCTGAGCTCCAGCACTCAGTTCGGGATAAAGAGGCATCTTTGCAATACGTGTGAAAGATGAATTTTAAAAACGGGCGTAAAGTTCCGTGCGAGCTCGATTCCTGACGTGACGGACCGAGCTAAACATTCTGCTCAAACCTGAAACCCAGGAGGAAAATGAAGTTGGGGGTTTAAATCTTGTTGCCCTTTTAATGTGGGGCAAAAATGAATGACCTGTAGAACATCTATTGAAGCTTCTCGGGCTTCTACTAGACAAGTCGTATCAAATTTAAGCCCATATAAACTCCATATAAACATTAAGGAACATTTATTTCAGATGGAAGAAATCCATGTGGTTCTACAATCTCACAGAATGGAATTTTGGCTTCCGTTGAAGTTACCGAGTATGGTTCTTCATCCGATAAAGGGTTAAACACCTTACGCTCAGTCTATCAAACTTTCTCTTCAAGTATAGCTTGGGTTTTTATCAGCAATTTGTGCAGTTTGTGTGCACAAGCCTCTGAGGTTTTGTCTCTGGAGCCTAAAGCATTGCTTCATACAGGAAAGGCCTTGATGTGAAACAAATAGTGGCCCACCTCAGCCTTGACCGTAGATGACGTGTGGCGCAGACAGAGCCGCAGTCTCCATTGTCTCCAGTCAAATCTGCCGTCGGACATCAAACCGTGAAGCAGAAAGCATATCCCTGCGTGTCATGGGAATAGCAACTGGAAATACCGGACATCCCAGAACGACAGGGAAATATTAATATGCCTTTACACTTTATTATATGCCGTGGATCAGAAAGTAATACAGGCTCAGAGTGTAACACGGTGCTAACATATTCACTCCTATGATAAGGATTATTGCCAGAGGATATAACTCCTTAACAAAAGCGAAAGCATGTGAAAATGCGTGTATGATAAGATCACTTAGCTATTGACCTCAACGGTCAGCCTCAATGATGTTTGCGCGTCGTTCAAGCACGCTCGGTAAACTTCAGGCATAAATTACCCAAGAGTAATAGTTGTATATTCCACAAAGACGCATCAAAGCGCATTCCAAAGCACTTGGGTTATGATCTGTCGACTCTCGTGATATTATGTGCAATTGTAATTCACTAAACAAGCCCGGCGGCTTTGCATACGGGCTCATAAAGAACACGTAAAAGCTTAAACAAGCATATCAGAAATTCCAGCCTACCGGTTAGATAAATTAACTGACGCACGCACACACCCGACTCCACAAAAGAACTATTGCCAACAGCTTCCGAGTGGACAGCTCTGTAATTTACAGTAATGACAAATCACACGCAAAGCCTCGCCTTCCACCAAAGAGGAACACACCTCATAAAACAAAGGCACTTCTGCTAAGGGTTTGTTTCCCTTTGAGGGATGGCGCAGGAGTGCATTAGCATGGCTCATAGTGAAGAATCTGCAAGTAATAACTTAGAAAATAGAGTAATTAGCACAAGCAGCTGTAACACAATGACCCCTATTCATCAAAGCCACTTACGCCATGATGCAGCTTGAAGTGATCTTTTTTTCCCCCTCAGGAGGAACGACTCTGCAGGGCTTTTGTTTTTTGTTTTTTCCCCTTCCGAGACCCAGGGTGCAAACAGGTTTCTTCTACAGAGATAGCACGGTGAAACGGCTGCTTATCTGATTACGTCATCAATACGGGAAGATCTGGGGCTGTCGGGAATGAAGCTAAAGAGAGAATCCAAAACCCGAGGTAATGCAAGTGCCAGGACAGATTCGTGGAACAGATAGAGGACATTGAAGATGACAGCAGACGGATGCGGAATCGATTGATGAATGAATCTTATTACGGATGTCTGAAAGTTTTCAGAACTTTTATTATGCAGCTCCCGCTACTGTGGAATACAATAAGCCAGTGAGTGGGTGGTCAGTTTATTATCTATCTATCTATCTATCTATTTATTTATTTATTTATTTATTTGTGTATTTATATTTTTTTGCCTAAATGTTAACAACACTTGATAAAGTCCTCAAACACGGCAGAGCTTTTATACACTTCTTATCAAGAGTCCAAGGCCGCATTGCGTTCTTTAGTCTTTTTTAAAGTAACCCTAACAGCTGTTTCGTGGATTTTCAGGGGAGGGCTTTTGGCAAAGATTCTTTACAAGTTTTATTTCCATTTATGTATATTTTAACGCAATAACCTTCCCAGAGAGGTTTGAAAGTTCTACCATCACACACCTTTGGGAACTCCTACCAGAAGCTGGAATCCGATCTGCTTGGAGTTGGTGATTATGACTATAACATCATTTCAGGTTATTTGAAGATATTTCTATGACATGTGATCTCCATCCCAATATACAGAGGGGCCCTAAAATGTATACACACTTCAACATTGGCTATCTAAGAAAGATCCACTACACCACCACCACCACCACACTACCACCGTGAGACGTGAGAGTGAAACATGACCTGCAGCTACCCGTGACGTCTATATGAGTCTTACAGTAACACAGCTTTTATGCAGATATTTTTCACGTTGAAGTGTGTGTACATTTTTTTGGGCCCCCTCTGTATAGGTTCGCTAACAAACCACTGGCACCAAGCCGTCAAAAATGAAATGGACGCAGAAGATCCACTTTGTAGGATATTGATGGGATCTTTTAGCAGAAATGGAGTATTATGGTCCATAATATACTTATGGAATTCATGAGTGTTATCGTTAGTGTATAATTACCTGTAACTACCAATCATTGTGTTTTTGTAAGATTAGAATGAGTCCTTTGGATCTACCTAGACAGCGGGTCCACAACTCCCGAGCCACCATGTTTGTCTACAGAGAGCACCTTTCACATTTCACGTTTTTACAAGTAGCAGCGTGAATCTGGAAGGAAGTGCCAGAAAGACGACACAAGAAGAAAAAGAAGAAAGTAAGAAAAGGAATCAGTGTTTGTTGGAGCTGGAGAACAAGTTTGAGCAGCCAAATTTTGTAAAATGAAGTATGATGTTTATAATTTAGCACCGAAAAAGTAAGTGTGTGTGAATGTAAGTGCTTGGAAGTACACTACGGGAGCCTGACGGCCACCGTGCGCTCTAATACGCATTTGGTGGTGGCGTCCGTGTATCGCAGATTTTCGTCTTTTGTGGAAAGTTTTTACACACACACACACACACACACACACACACACAAAATATTTTCCACAGTATGAATATAAGTAATAAAGCAGACATTGCAAAAGTTGTTCCATTATTTATTACATGTCCTAGTAAACGTTTCGCAGGATGATATGTATGTTATATACGCCACATTTTCCCTGGAGCTTGTTACTTGACTCATTTATTGCAACCTGTTAACGTGAAATCCGGACGAATGAGCTGTCCTTCTGTCTTCTGTCTGTTTTTGTCACTGTGTTTAATCTCTGTCCAATAACGAATCCACACTGTGTCGAGTTTTCCCCAAAACAGCGATAAGGTCCTTATCTGACCTTGTGCTGATTAGAAAACGCTCTTGTTTTTGTTTTTTGTTTTTTTTGCACCATATTCAGCGGTGCGCGCGTTCCGTGCGCCTTAGCCGTGCAGTTATCATTAAGTCGTCATCGCCAAGGAATAAAAATCTGTCGCGTGATCGAGTGAAATATTTTGAAAACCTTTTACGTTCTTAATGCCATGCTGCTAAGCTGTTGTGTACTCATCAGGGTGCAGGGTAATTTAGTTTTCACCGCGTGTGACTTTTTCCCTCCTGTAACCTTTAAGAGAAACAGTAACTGGGACACGAAAAGGCCACAAAAGTGTGCACAAAGATATAAATCCAGAAAAATTCCTTACGGAACTCCCTCCGTTCCTAATACATACATCAATCCTGTCAGGACATGGGTAGGCAGTATTTTAATTAAGTGTCTCATCTGAAGTGGCACTAATGAGTTTGGCAAGGATCTGTGGGGGAGCTTGAGGAGAAGAGAATGAATTGCTGTCCTTTCCCTTTTGCACACTGATGCATACACACTCTATTGATTGCAATTCAAACAGGGAGATGACAACCGTTAATCAGTGCCAAGGTGTAGAGATTAGTATCTTTAAATGGAATAGAGGGAAGGATTTGACCTGAGCTAACTTTAATAACTTTGTAGGCTTGCAGGCACAGAGCGAGAAAGAGAGAGAGAGAGGGAGAGAGAGAGGCGGGCGTCCACTGAGAGAAGTGCAAACAGCAAGTAGGGAAGCAATGTTCTCGCTGGTAGGAGAGGATGTCACTGTGTAATATGAGTTTTTCATTTACTGGCTGGAGATATCAGCTTAGCTTTTCACACAAGAGATTCCGTGCAAGGTTTAGGTTTTGTTTGTTTTTTTTGTTTTTTTCAGCATGATCTCATGAAAAACTACCTACAAAAAGGGCAAGGTTGGATTTTTCCTTTATTAGCTTCCTAGTTGATAAATGGGGAAAAAAGTGAAACTGATTGTGGCTGGTCCATGTGCTTAAATAATACATTTTTATGATGTTTTAAAAACCTTAAAGCCCCACTATGTAGGATTCCTCTACCTGAACACCCCTCTGTTACCCCTCCCTTTCCAAGTGTGTACAGGAGCTCCCCGAGTTCTGATGGCCCGACTTGCGATTTTTCAAAGTTACGATGACGAGTGCGATTCGCTAAAAGTTGTGAAGTATTTAGAAATTATTTAAAATTCACAGGCAGGCATGGCAGGCAGGCCACAGTAACAGCGTATGATGTACGTGGATGTTCGGACGACCCCCGGAAGTATGTGGACGACACCCGGACGTACACAGACGACACCTGGATCACTCCCCTCGCACGATGCCTCACTCTCTCCCATAACTCAGAGTTCCCTTGTGTATCGGTGTCCTGTACAGTGCATTACCGCGGGGTTTTTGTTGCTTCAAGAGCTAATTTTAATTCAAAAGCATGTCTTCTACAGGAAAAGACTCCTGGGTAGGCTAGGGTAAGAATCAGAATCAAAATACTTTATTAATCCTTGAGGAAATTATGTGGTCATAGTTGCTCCAGAACAGAAAGAAAGAAAGAAAGAGGTAAATTACTAACGGGTTAAGATACCAATATTAAATAATATAATATATTACAATTATAAATAATACAATAGCTCTAATCTACCAATATTACATTATTACAATAGCTCTAATATACAATAACTCAATATACAATTATTATAACAATCATTCTTGATTATTATTATTATTATTATTAACTATTAATAAATAAAATATATACAATAACTCAATATGGACATATCCGTAAGCTAGACTAAGCTAGGCTGAGATACATAAGCTAGGCTACATGGTTCAACGTGATATTTTCGACGTCCGATGGGTGTGGCGGAACGCATCTCATCATAACTTGAGGACGACCTGTATTAAAGCGTACAGTGGTCCTCAGGAGCCCATAGTGTATGTCCAAGTACTTACATTCACACTCTCTTGCTTTTTCGGTGATGAATAATAAGTCTGATCCTCCATTTTTCATAATTTGCCTTCTCAAACTTGTTCTCCAGCACCAACAAACACCGATTCCTCTTCTTTCGCCTTCTTCGTCTTCCTTTCTTCTTCTTTGTTGTGGTTCCGGCGCTTCCGTCCGGATTCACGCTGCCGAAGGGCGCTCTCTAGAGGTTTGTCCATTCTGGGCTACTGTAGCGGCGCAACATGGCAGCTGCTGGAATAAACTTTTGCCACGCTGGACTCACTGTGGTGACACATCACAGATATTCACATGAAATTTGTGAAAGAGTTTTTACTGTACTTTTAATGTATTTAAAATTCCTCGCTCATAAAGGTCCAGATCTTTTAGACCTCTTTTAATGCTTTAAACCGTTGCTGATTAGTTTATACTGATAAATAAGCCATCGAGTTGAAGCAGGTTTCTTTGCTTAGCGCTGAAGACTCTGAGCTGATGAAGCTCACACGTTCCGAACTCGAAGCAATGAATAAGCACGTACTTCTCTGTCCGTTCATCTTTAAAGATTCAGATTCGTCGTCAGGTTTTATTAACATGTCATCAATTCTGCAGTCAGACTAAGGTGACCAAAGCTAAACATTCTGCGAGAACTTTCTGCGCTAATGACTTTAGCCCCGTAGGTAATCTCTGGGCTGATGAGCGGCCTTCAGCTAAATGATTTACATAAATGCACGTGATTGGACGATCCGCGACGCGATCCGGTTATGTTTATAAAAATAGCTCTCGCACACAGTACAGACATCATGATTTCGCGTCGCCTCCACGTCCGTCCGAGTGTGATGAGAACAAGGGCTGAATGTTTGTAGGATTTATATGGAGTTGTGATTGTATCCAGAAGATACAGAACTCATCAGGTTTTTGGAATTGATCCAAACGGGGTCAAGGTCACAGCAAGGTCAACTGTCTGAAATAGTTTTTCTCCTACAGCTTCCCTCCTGTTTGATGTGTGTGTGTGTGTGTGTGTGTGTGTGTGTGTGTGTGTGTGTGTGTGTGTGTGTATATATTGAAGAGAATAGAAATTAGTAATGCAAGGAGCTAGATGTGTTGGCGGTGAAGGCTTCCAAAGTCCTCCTTGCTGTTTTATAGCTTTATCGGTTCTGCTAGAGGATTTTCTGTGCACTAGGGCTGCACACGTATTCACTCTGTCCCCGTAATAAATGATTTTTCGTCTGCTATATCCGCACTTCCCTTTCCCGTTCGCTTTTTTTTAATTATCTAATTTTCTCATTTTATTTTCCCAAAGCAAACCGACTGCCAAAGACTTTCCAAGGAACCCCAAACATGTCCACCAGCAAAATTTAAACATCGGCGTCCATGAGTTCATTACAGCCCCCCAAACAAGTAGAAACGATTCACCCATGACCTTGTCCGCCAACATCTCCGTGGTGGTTTAAGGTGTATCTTACACCGAGCCACGTGTGTTGGGCACAGATGGCCGCCATGTCGAGTCATGCCCACCTCGGACAGTTTTAGGGTAGGTGGAAGCAGCTTATCGCCGTGGAGCCCATCAATCAACTCACAATGGCTTTTTTGGTCGGGTTGGTTGGTTTATTTATTTATTTATTTATTTTTGCGCATGCACCCATAATGACCAGCCTTCTCCCACATCCTCTCCGCCCGCAGGACACAATTACCGACTTAACACAAAGGATGACCTCTGTCATGTAAATGGATCAGGCACTTCGAGAGAGAAAAATAAATGAATAAAAGTTTCCCCACAGCCTTAGAGGGACACGCTAATCTGTCAGAGCTTTCTTTTCCTCAATTGATGAGCCTTGCACAAGTACGGAGACAAGCTCACACTCATTTTCATGATACATGCGCGTGCACACACACACACACACCCACGGACATTCAAAGTGATCTTTCTGTAATACATATTCATGGCCTGTGTGTTCATGAAGTGTTACACAGATGGCCAAAGATGATCAGGTTTAATTGCAGTGTTTATTAGAGCATCTAACCTCAACCATGAGCCATGACGCAGGCTTGATGTACACTGATGCAAAATTAAGATTTAGGCTTTTTTTCCCCCTGTGTGTGTGTGTGTGTGTGTGTGTGTGGAACGATGTTCCTGCTAGAAGGCGTGAGCGAGTTTCACTTCCTACCTGACTGATGTGAATGTGGCGCTCTAGCTTTGGGGATTTTCGTGAATGTTTTGCCAGTCGATTGTTTCGCAACACCATCTGGACACTAGAGCGGGCCTGGGAACCATTTTACACCGCCTGCCCTCACACACATGCGTACACACATACACAACCCTTTCCAGCCTGGGTTCTGCAGGAGCTCCACGTCTGCTTCAGAGAGCAGATCTCTCCCTGCTTTTGTTTTATCGAAATCCCTCCTGCCGACATCGAACGTTTCAGTTTCAGTTCGTAGGGGTCACAGCATTATTGGGCTTTCAGTGATTAGTCTTTTTCTGAGGAAGAATGATTGCACAATATATATATATATATATGTAATATGGGGGGAAAGCATGGATTTGGTCCCCCTCAGCTGACAGGAATAACCCAGGAACTATCAAGGCCCAGGTTTACCACGGACTGAATGCAGCTTTCATGTTTATTTTTATATTTAGTTTAGCCTCTCAGTTGATGGTGAAGGAAGCTCCTGCTCCAAAACCCACACCTTCAAGCTTGGCTAAAGGTCGCAGCTGAGCACACACAGACAAAGAAAAAGCCCTTTGGAGGAAAGTTTTATGATCAGATAAGATGAAGATGGAGTTGGTTGGCCACAATGAGCAGAGGTACAGAGGAACACTGTGAAGCACGGTGGTGGTAGCATCATTTTCCGGGGCTGTTCTGCTGCCAGGGGAACTGATGCATTACACAAAGTGGATGGAATAACACAGGACTTCAAACCATCAGGCTAGACGGTGGTAGCTCAATGTTTAAGACGTTGGACTACTGATCGGAAGGTCGTGAGTTCAAATCCAAGCACCGCCAGGCTACCTCTGTTGGGCCCTTGAGCAAGGCCCTTAACCCTCAACTGCTCAGTTGTATAAATGATATAGATGTAAGTCGCTGTGGATAAGGGTGTCTGCTGAATGACACTAATATTATCTAATCCAATCTAAACGGTTGAAACTTGGAGGACAATGAGCCCAAAAATGCCCAAAACGCATCAAAGCATGTTGTGGAATAGATAAAGCGGACTAACATTAAGCTTAAAACGAGACCTGACCTCAACTCTATAGAAAACATGTGGACTGCGCTTAAAAGTACCAGGAAACACACAAAGTTAATGGAACCCTACCAATTTTGCCAAGAAGAGTGGTTGAATATCTGACCAGAATTCTGCCAGAAGCTTGTTGATGGCTACCAAAAGCGTCCGATCAAGGTGAAACTCACTAAGGGAGATTTAACCCTATATTTGTGTAATTGTGTTGCTTTCAGGAAACCCACATGATATTGAACCTTGTGCACCAAATTCTTGTTTTTATTGTTCTATTAAAGTGTATGACCTCAACTGTATCTTAATGCACTTGTTAATATGTTAATATGGTATAATTCTGCAGCAACAGTGACCTGTATGGTGCACACTCCTCTTTATTAATAATAATAAATGTAATGTTTATGGAAGGAGTCTCCAGTGTTGGAGGCTTGTTACAGGCAGGACGTTTTTGTCCTCTTAACACCAAGAGACTAGTGAGGATATGATCGTTTATCGATACGAACTGGAATGTCTTTGAGGGACGTTTCATTAAACGTGAAATGTACTTCTAAAGGGTTAAAAATGAAATACAGTGTGATGTTATTGAAAAATTGTAATTGTTGACCACTTTTAGGCGGAAGAGGAAATTATACTACAGTTAATAGAAAAGATTTAACGTCAACGCTTTGCATTGATTATTTTCCCCAAATATAAAATGCCCCCGTTGTGTTTTATTCCTTGGGCGTTACGCGGCGTCTTTAGCACAACAGAAACCTTTCCCTTGACACTCCATTCCTGAACCCTTCGATGCTCAATCTGATGAAAATTGAGTTCAAAATGTTACCCTTGTTCTGAGAAGGCAACGCCAAGATCTAATCAAGGACTATCTGAGAACGCGTATAAGGTTGTTTCCAGGGATGAATCCGAGAGCGCGAAATCCATCACTCTGCATATTACCACACAAGAGGTCTAGCTTGCGACGTTTTCTGCGTATTTAATAAAAGCTCTCGAGGTCGGCGGGATATCATTTGTGTGCGGTTCACCCTTATCCGATAGCCTGTCAAAGGACAAGTGAACTCCTGAGATTCATTTTCTCTTCTCTACCTGATGCGGGGTTATTTCCCAAGCAAATCATGCACAAAAATAACTTCTTTTTTCTTCTTCATCTTCTTCTTCATCTTCTTTCTTTCTTTCTTTTCTTTCTTTCTTTTTTTTAAGCGTTAAGAAGTCTCGGCAAAAGCGCTAGTTGATTTTGAAGCTCGAGCATAATTATTTCTATTTTTGCTCTCCAAACAAAGGCGGCCTATTTATCTTGCGTTTTGTAATTTGACACCAAACCGTGTTAAATCCAGAGAAACGGCGAAGATGAAATATTAAAGTCTGCCTGGCCAGGATCTTGACTCAGCACGGCTTGTCTGTGGGTGATCCAGGGTAATAAAAACGTGGGACGCGTGGGTGGATAGGTGTGCGCGCCGTCTCTAAACAGTACTCCATGATATCGCTCGTTAGTCCGGCTCATTAATTGAGCAGCGTAATTGCATTAAGCGTGTACACTGCGATCCTTTCCTCCGACCACAGATTCTCCTCTGTCAACACCCCTCTGAAAGCTTGCTTGCTTGCTTGCTTATTTATTTATTTATTTATTTATTTATTTATTTATGCTTTCGGACTGATTCCAGAGACTTTCATAAGGATGACATCCAGCGACCCCCGACATTTACAGCTCAATCCACTCTCCTAAAATGTTTGTTTGGCAGCCAATCGAACCAAAATCGTGAGCGCTGCATCAGTGCTCTGCGCAACACAGCTGCATGCGAGTTTACAGATATCGATGCGGACCATCAGCACGTCAGCGTTTAGGACAGTTCCTGTGTAACGCCAGGTTATTTGGAGTGCAGACCGGGAGCCGTCTTTGCTCCAGCTTCTCCTGTGTGGATCCAGTCTCTCACGCATAGCAGATGTAAAGTCCATATCAGCACAGGCATGAGGAGCTCTTTCTGCCTCTCGGTCTCTTAAAGTGCTCTCCATTCAGCTGTGACAACACCCCCCCCCCCCCCCCCCCCACACACACACACACACACACACACACACACACACCTCCTCTCTCTCCCACTCACTCTCTCTTCCTGTCCATCCAGTTATTTTTGGAAACTGCCCTGAGCTGTACCTTGCTTCAAAGGCAAGCGCAGGAGCTTTGTATTTATTTATTCATCCTTTCTTTTCTGTATTTATTATTAATCTATTCCCCCGTCACCTCACAAAGACAAGCCAGCGTTTGAAGAATTGATCTCAGTGTTAATCTAAGCCAATCAGGAACTGGGCGGAGCCGCCTCCAGGACTTCCTCGTTTCAATTACCGACGTACTGGCACTAGGTCGGTGCGAACCGTGCAGTGTCTTGTCTGTATTTCAAAATAATTTTCGTTTCTTTAAGACACACATATCCGCTGGCCTTTGAGAGGCGAGATCAAAAGGCCAGTTTCCAGAGATCACTTCATCAGAAAAGGTCAACCATGCGCTGTCAACAACCGACCAGACACAATACTCTAAATAAAAGAATCGCAAGGCTTTCAGCAGGAAGAACAGAGTCATGAGAATACCAGAGTAAGAAAAGGGAATGTCCACGAACGGCTTGTTCATCGATATAATTACTGTGATCCTTAACGGGATCCGAGATTTGTTTTGTAATGGCATTTGGACTCCTTTTATCAGCACGCTGGACTGTTTTTCACGTTATTGGTTTCCTACCTTACCCACAATGCTTTGGTGCTAGGGGTAAAGTGGGACGTGGCCTACTTAGAGAGAGCGATGCGGCGGCGCTTTGGGGCGTCAGTCCGCCTAAATCGCTTTTATATCCTCTCGAATCGCCGGCTTCCAAAGCTTTAAATTTCTTTCGTTTAGCAGATCGCTAACTAGCCAAGTCATAATTGAGCCACTAAAGGATAAGGAATAATAATAATAATAGAAATAAAAATACAGCACCAACGCACAAATTAGTACCCGAGTCCCTGACTGAACACATCAGGAACATTTCAGTCAGAATATATTTACCGTGCTTCAAGAGGGAGGAGGGAGAGTTTCCTGTACAAGCGCTACGCACAAAATAACGCATCACACAAGATGGTGCGCGAGAGCAGCTCGTTTCCTTTCTGAGAGAACTCCACATTCTTTCACGTTCAGCAATATAAGAAGTGCCCGTCCCTCAAGGTATTACACGAGAACACCTCGACCAATCTTTAGCGCTCGTCCGTCTCGTGTTCGCATACAGCGGAAAAGCATGATCGGGAGAGAGGAAGAGAAGGAGGAGAACGATGTTCATCATCTGGGGCTTTTTGTGCGACCGCAGGGCTCAAACAATATAAATAACACACACCCTGAAGGATTGGTGCGCTCCACTCTGACAGCGAGATGGAGTATTGATTCTTGGCACGGTACTAAAATTGCCTGCCTCCCAGCCTCCAGACACACGTGCCGGCTGGAGAACGGGAGGCACGCCCTAGAACCACGAGACGTAAAAACGTTCTCAGCGATCAGCCATGTATATGCTAATAGAGGAAACCGATACAGAAAATGATCACGCTGCTCATTCCAGAAGTCTGTCCTTAACCAAGACAAGATCGAGTCGGCTCCCTTGGTGGGGTTTTTTCCCCCCCCTATGATTAAAAAGGCCTTCGACGTCGCTGCTTCGTTAATAATATACAGAAAGTTGACGCCGCTTCGCGACAGCAGCAGCAAATCATGCCATGTCAATCTTCACTTCGTAATCAACCCGTCTCTGAGCTGTCCCCTTCAGCAAACCAGATGCATTTCAGCTCTCTGAGTGAGAGCTTCAGCTTCGCTCAAAGTCCTTTTAAAGTTTTCCCGGAGATTTCAAACAGCATGTAGAAAACCACATCAACTCCGAGGGGGGATGAAAAAGAAATTGGGTAGTTTCTTGGTAAGAAGGCACATGTTCCCAGGCGTAAAAGGTTAAACTTCACACTAATTACTCACGCATCTATCTGATGTAGTCATCGGAAAGTCCTCAGGGACGAGGAAGGATCCCAAGGAAATTCTCCGTGAATGGGAAAAAAAACAAACAAACCCAAAACACGTCCATGTGAAGTGTCGTCCTAACGAATGCCAAGTGCAAAATTTTGCTATGCTACACAAACAAATAGGGGCAGAGATCGAGTCAAAAATCTGTGCAGGTTTTATAAATCACAGGCCGTGTGTGTGTGTGTGTGTGTGTGTGTGTGTGTGTGTGTGTGTGGCGGGGGGGGTTGTCAGGTAAGGTGAAGTAGATCTTTAGGACTAAAGAGCGGAGTGACGGCTTCTTTACTGCCCTTTAAACTGCCCTTAAAAGGATCGTTTGAGTGCTGCTTTTGACACTATCTGCATGCCGATCATTGATGATAAACCGCGTCGTGTTTGTGTGAAAAGGAGGTGTTTGTCTTCTCAGGAACTCCACGGCCCAGTTTCATGACCTCGAGCGGTTCTCTGAAGTGACACACCACTCCACACCCTTGAGGGACAATCGCTCGAAACCACCTTGCTTTAAAGGGACGCTCGCATCGCATCGCATCGCATTAAGATTTAGGATGCTTTCATATGACGGTTCTGGCTCCGAAACAAACATGACAAGGGACTGAGCCTCAGAATGTGCCTTCTGTGAGCCCTGCGTCATCAGAAGATTCCCTCTTGCGTAGCGTCAGGATCTTTCGGAGCATTAGCACACCTAAGGGAAGAAACAGCGCAAATGATGCTGGCCTCAAGATAATTTATTGTGTACACAGCACAGGTCAAGGGAGAGTATTAATCCAGGTGAGCCGCCGAGCCCTTTTCTAAATGAGATTGTCCCCGGGCGAAGGGCCGCGCTTTTATTTTCCTTTTTTGTTTCCCTCGTTCAAAAAGGCCGTCCGGCTAAGTTCTGGTCCGGAATGCCAATAAGGTCGGATAAAGATGCACACGAAAATCGAAATTTAGTATAGACGCCAAAGTGCACTCACGAGCACGCGGGAAATCGGTCGAGCATAAAGTAAGAACGAATATTTAACATTCGGTGAGTGTTTTGAGTAACCTGGTGCTAGTTAGAAGACTTCACAAGCCACGGCGCTTGCGAGGGGGTGGAGCCGAATGACAAGACGAAGCGTTTTTTTTCTTTTTTGTTTTTTTTCCACGCCCGATAAGAGACATCACATGATCAGGAACCCTGTGTATGCATCACTGCTCTTATTTTTTTATTTTTTTAAACATCCCACCACCTTCCTCTCCCTGCGTCTTAACTCGTCGCGAGATTTGCATTTGAATACAAATACTAAAGGCTGAATACGAAGGATACGTCGTCTGCTGGGTTATACAGTAAAAGAAATAATAAATAAAAAAGAAAAATCTATTTATACTCTTTTGTTTGTTCCGGGTGCAAGCGCTGAAGTCGTTAAAATATCTCTTTTATAGACTGACTTGTTTTAAACTCTTTTATTTTTTTTCCGCCCCCCCACCCCCTTCGTTCCCTGCTAAAAAGTCTGGCAAGGTACTTGCAAATGATAAGACAAGTCGTGCATCAAAAAGATTTATTAAATCCGTCTTCCCCCGAGAGAGAACGAAGCGCATACTGTTCACCAGAGCTGCTCATACAAGCAAGATGAATGATGCCCTAAGAGTCTTCTCTCAGGTAATAGACAGATAGCATCATGTACTATACAAGGCATTGTAATCACAACTGACTCCTATTTTCAACTCGGTATCCAAGACAACCCGGTCCTCCGAGACGCAGACGTTGGACAGACGACATCAGTCATATCTCTGCTCGTACAGACTCAAAGACTTCGCTATATAAAGGTTCTCACAGAGGACTCGGAGTTCGAGGTTGCGGCAGAACTGCACGGAAGGTGCACGGATCGCTTTGATCTATTGTTCAGGGTGCTGTGCGTTCCCCCGGTGACAGGTTCCATTTGAAACCTATCCGCAGCTCCGCCGTGATTTGTTTTACCTTATCTCGTAAATGAGCGACGCGCTCGACGAGTGACAGCATCTCCACGCCGTGGCGTAGCACCCCGGCAAAGCGGAACTTTAATACGCAAGGCTAATTGATGAGAGACGTACCGTAGGTACCGATATCGCACAGGCTCTCACTCGGGGACAGACGAGGATACGGCAAAGAAGAAGAAGAAGAAGACGAAGCAGAAGAAACAGCCAGGTTCCGGGCTTGTGGGTTGAATTGTGTGGAAATTGAAAACTGCTGAGGCATTTCAAAATGAAGTCTGGATATTATATAGATTTGTCTATCGTTGTCTCGTATCAGACGTACGTATAATGCCGCACTTTTTCCTTTTCTTTGCGTTTCTTTTCGTTTTTTTTGGTTTTTTTCGATTATGTTTAAGAAAGAAAAAGGATAGATTTTTATCTCCTGCTGTGTCCAGGATTAACCGAGTTGATTGTAGACTATAAACTCTGCCCTGATATTCGACGTTTCAGAGACGGCCTGCGTTCAGCCCAGGTGATCTCAGGAGGAAATAAAGAAAGCCTTAAAGTTAAGAACGTATGTGTGTTAAGTGCCCGGTCCAGTAACCCCAAAGTAAGCGTGAGTATCAGACCGAACGTGGCGAGAGCGTCAAAAACGACCGGAAGTCTTTCTCTTTCTATGCGAGCCAGCCATGATCGTCGGTGGCGCGTCTTGAGCGGCGGAGGCGTCAGAAGGAAATTGAATTCCGGTGAAATTTATGGAAATAAGCTAATATACAAGTGCTCGGCTGTGGAGAACGCCAGAGAAACACACGTGTGAACTGTGGTTCCATTCAAACTGTTCCCAGGAGCCTACAACGGAGAAAAAATGTATAATTTTAATTAATTATAATCATATCTTGATGCTGCGGTAGAAATGGCGACCTGCCCAGGGTGTACTCCGCCTCTTCGCCCAAAGTGACCTGCGATTGGTTCCAGCTTCCCCCACCCCCTCACCCGTGACCTTGAACAGGATTAAGCAGCAGAAGATGAATAAACGCGAACAAATAAACATTTCTTGATGAACCATAGTGACAGTATAAATTTAAACAGAAGCACGACACTAGAACGCTTGTTTTTTTAAGCAGGAATACAAGTCACTGGTTCAGACGTGACCGATTTGACCGTAGTCAGCCACTAAACTCCGACCAGAAGCATATTTAGTTTGATGTAAGCTACACACACAAAGTAATGTAAGTAATGTTAATTAAACACCAAGGCTAGTGAACGTGTCCTAAAGTCCTAAAGTACCCATTTCCTTTATTTTCTTCCAAAACATGTAATCATAATCGCTGCCGCACTCGACGCGTTTGGTCTGAACGCGCGGCAAAAGCAGGTTTTGTTGTGCTAGTTATAGGAACATCAAACCCATAGGTACGTGCTTTACTGGATCTACATGTCATAAAGCTGTCTGTACGATCGCCCCGTTTGATTGGCCATCAAGAAACGGTCCCGCAAGGTTCTGAAGGTCAGGTATGAAAAGAGCAAAGAATCTACCGAGAATCTTCACATGATCCGATAGGAAGAGCAGGCGATAACCGTCAGGCCTTTACAGTACAGTACACTTCCTCGATGTTCACGCTTCGTCTGTCGGAGTTTATTTCTCATTTCAGACGGTGAATGCATTCACGCGGTGACACCCATCGTGCACAGTTGTCTAAGTGTCATCGGCGTAAACACGCAGCTATTAAAACAAGCGCGTCCGACCGACTACAAACAACTAATTAACAACAAAGCATCATTAAGAAAAATGATTACAGAGGTTATTAAATAAGCTGTAGATGTGAACTTCAGCGAAGAGAGGCAAAGCAACAGTGCTGACGCTCTGGAAAGCCTTAAATATATAATATATATATATTTATAGTCAATGCTAATGTTCATAACGTTCCAGCGGAATGATAGCGGAATAATATTTAAATCAGGCGAAAGTCACCAGAGTATTTCTGACCGGAAAAGTCATCGAACAGCCATTTACAAATCCCCAAATTAGGATCATATGCCATTATACAGTCAAATGATAAACAAATACGCATTTTATCCAAATGTTAGTTAAAGCAGAGTGAATTAGTTAATGCTCAAAAGGGAACGAGAGCCTAATTAGGCAAATGTTAGCTACATAAAATGAACTCATTTGAAATAAAAAGCACTTTGGCCAAGTTTGGACTGTTACTTAGTTGGCTTTTGTTCTGTACACCAGTTTATCTGGGATTAATCCAAATGTGCGCCATGGAGAAAAAAAATTAAAAGAAATTAAATTTTTTTTTTTTGTTTTGTTTTGTTTTTTTAAAAATTCAGTTCACGCCTAATAAAAATTACCATAAACGGTCCTGAGGTCTAATTAAAATTTGTTAGTGCAACAGGGAGTTACAGTGTTTGATGTAATTATTGGCCTCACTTTGACTGATTTTGTTCGAGATAATTTTCCATTTTAATGCAATTTTAATTGAAGCCGTGCGCCCGTCTTCCCGCATAGATTAGCATCGAGCCATTTATTTCCAACTGTGGAGGAATGAAACAAATAGCTCACGCTCGGCTACAGCTTGTCCAACCTCTTAAGCCTGGTCAGCCCTTTGATTCGGGCGGCGCGTGGAGCTGAATGCAAATGAAGGCATGCGTCAACTAAAACATGCACGACCCCTCCTTCTGCCAGCGCAAAACACCAGCCAGCTGCTGAAGAACAATGAATAGTGCCCGACTTGCAAGCTTGCACGTTTGCAGCCTTTTTTTTTTTTTAAAGGACGTTTTGTCACAGACCCGGCAGCACTGAAAAGCCATCAGCCAAATGAGATAATGTTTACAGGGGTCACCGGGATGAGAAAGTGCCTCAGTAATGGCGTTCGGTCCACTGTAAGTGTTGCTCAGCAATAGACAGAGCAGCATTACGGATGGAAAAGGCGAACGCCGGCGCCGTAATTACGACTCTTTCGTCTGTAATTGTGAAGGTTTCTTAGGCTGAGATAGATCTGCTAACAAAAGCATGGCTATTCTTGCCTTTACGACAGAAAAGACTTCACTGCGGTAATGATGGGGGGGATGGGGGGGAGGGTGTGTGTTTCAAAATCTCATTTTCAAACACGCTTTAATTGTGAATATATTTTTAGCCGTAATAATAGGCTTAGCGCCAAGTAAACAGAAATAAATAAATAAATAAATAGCAATGATGATATTATCCCAAAAAAAAAAAAAAATTAAAAAAATTAAAATCCCCAAGACAAAACAAAAACAAAAGCAGACCGTTTCCATTGTGTGTCTGGGAGGATGTTAGTGCGTTACTGCAGGTTTAGCGCTGTCATAATATTTCTAAAATATCACGCATCTCCCTGTTTATACCAAATTTCCTGCTTTTACAAGGTGTAAAATATTCATGCAGCGTTGCTGGCGTACAGCTCCAGGGTCCCCAGCGGTTACGGTGCAATGGTGGTGGACACACGGGCGGCTCGGGAACTGTGAGACGAGCAGATTTGCAAAGACGGAAGACTAAAATCTCACTGCTGAAATGTCACCCAGCGACTTGCTGACTGTTAATCAAGAGCACAAACACAGCGTGGGACATTTCTTAGAAACTTTCTGAGATAAGGAGCATGCACACAGGGTACTTTTTCAGCTCCCGAGCTCGCCGTAGGTTTATTATATTTCATCAGCGATCACTTTTATGACTGAAACATGTGTCTGTGTGACACGCTGGCGCTTTTACTTGCCTGGCAGGGTTGTAATCTGTCCAGGGTGGAAGGTAACAAAGTGCATTTACTTGAGCAATGTATTTAAGTACATTTTCTGGGTATCTGTACTTTCCTCGAGTATTATTTGTTTTAGAAACTGTTTATGACTTTTGACTCCACTACATTTCCATGAAGGTTCCCATTCGTCACAGGAAAAAACAAACAAACCTGAGTGTATCATCACAGTAAACTAAATACTCCTACACTCAAATTCAGAGTGCTTCCTGCATTTTTGGAGAAAATGAGTACACACTGTATATTTTCACTCGGGTATTGGAGGCGTGTATAGTGGACCCTCGGTTCGCGAACGCGTCAAATGGCGAACAAGTCGACGTACGGACTAAATTCCCAAACAGATTTTGTACCAACCAACCAACGAACAAATCCTGGACTGACCTACAGACAGCCGACCCACGCTTCATACCACAAACATTCAGTTCCGCTCAAGCACTCGTGGTGTGAACGTGTTCAACACATTTTTCCGTTGTGTTTCTCTGCA
>JAQMCW010000016.1:1991794-2003047 GCA_030068335.1 Chrysichthys cranchii | reverse complement strand
AGACAACCATTCACACTCACATTCACACCTACGGCCAATTTAGAGTCACCAATCAGCCTAATCCCTTCTGTGCATGTGTTTGGACTGTGGGAGGAAACCGGAGTACCCGGAGGAAACCCACACAGACACAGGGAGAACATGCAAACTGCACACAGAAAGAAAGGCACCCAGGTCGACCTCGGGGATCGAACCCAGGACCTTCTTCTTGCTATGAGGCCACAGTGCTGACCACCACACCCCACACCACCGTCCCGCCCGCCTGTTAGTTTTAATATCTTACTGCTAATTGCAGCCTAAAGGAAAACATGTTGTTTTTGTATTTTGAAAGCTTTATTTATTTATCTATCTATTTATTTATTTATTTTTGCCTTAAGAAGCGTTCATGAATAGTGCTGACTGCCCTGTGCATAGCAAATTTGCCTCTCTGACAGTATTTTTTTCCCCTTTTAAGGAGGATACACAGCTGCCCAGTGCATTTTAAATTCACTTTACTGAATAGTTCTGATCAAAGTGAGTTTCCAGTATCGTAAGCAAAGCTTAGCGGCTTGTCAAAAGGAACACAAATATAAACATGAAACAGAAATGGAGGATTTGCCTAAATATATCTCCTAATCGTATCTCAGAGTTTTGAATTGTGGATTCAGAGACTAGATTAAAAGGTTGGGTTTTTTTTCTGTCCAAGAAAAGCTTGCAAGAACAAACAAACAAACAAACAAAAAAAAAAACCCCAAAATGAAGCAATAAGATCACTTCATTAAATATTTAATTAAAGTTTCATGCCTTATTGCTCCCAAACTATTAAACCAGTAAAGTCCAAGATTATTTTAGAGATATTAAAAAAGGATTTATTTTAAGTAATATTAAGATCAGACCAACACGCCCAATAAGAGCACGCCGGGTACTGAGGGAAGAGAACGGAGTCGATTATCCGTTTCCGTCGGAAAGGATGGAAGCGACAGCCGCGTGTAGAGAGCGCTGGGCTGTATCTCCGAAACGCTGAGCGAACCGAAACCAGCTAATCAGTTTGTGCTGCATTTAATCTCATCTCCGAGCTACAGCCGTATCGATTTGAGTTTTGACTTCTCATTTTCAGAGTGGAAGGATAATATAAAAACCACTTTATGAAGCAGAGGTAACCCAAGCAATATAAAACCTAGCTTTATCAAATATATACCAGGCATTTGAAGCTATAATTACAACAACAAAAAAAGGACAATCTGGTGCATTTCTTCCCTTTCCTGCTTTTTATTATTGCAGATATCATGTAAGACGTTTCATTAAAAACGTTCCTTTGTGTGTATTTCACCTCGTTTTCTGGATTGAGTTCGAATTAAAATTCATTCGAGTGCTTTGACTGACAGGTTGTTGTTGTTTTGGGTTTTTTTGTATTTCGTGTGTTTGGGTGAAAATATGCAAAATGGTGGGAAAACAGTGAGTAGTGATGAAATGATGAAAATAAAGAGTCGCTAGTGCAGCTGTGAGCAGCAAGAGAGAGGGCTGGGCCAATATAAAACCTCATTACTGCGGTGTCATGAAAAGTGTGTGCACTTTACGCTCCATCTAGCAGCAGTTTTGCAGGATAAGCACTTGTTCCCGTTTAGCACTTTAAAGGCTCGTTTCATTAGACGGAAGGCCCTTAACAGGAACACACTCGTTGAACAGGTGGCAATTTTGGGATGTGGTCCATTTCGAAACGATCATGATGATGCCTACAGACGCTCCGCCCTCAACAGAGGAGGACGAGAATAGCGCCCATTTGGAATGCACCGGAACATGGTTTCAAGATGCAAAATCATCGCCACACGTCACTGAGACTGATGTAATCAGCGTCGAACATTACGATAGTGACGAACAGATTAACTACGCGACCTACAAGAACCTCATGTCTGTGCTACCGATTTCATTCATGAGCTGCTGTCTGATTAGTCTGATTTTGTTCATTTGTAGAGGCAAGAAAACGCAAGTTATGAACCGTTACTTGAGCTTAGGATAAAAACCTGAAACCAACATCAAAGAGCTGCGCCACTTCTTTCAGGTGATTTAGTCACTTTGGAATTTTTACCAAGCGTGGAGGGTGAAGGCTTAAAAAAATGGGCTTTCTCTGAGAGACATGAAATCAGCCAACTGTATTTTTTCAACCTGCTGCTCGTGATGCAGGACACACCCAGAAAAGAGCGCTGTCCGCCCTCTTCCACGTAGAGGAGTTCACGGATGCATGTGATTGGCTAATGTCACTGGGATTGACAGGAAAGAAGTCAGGTCATTGTCAGAATTCGAGCTCTGGCCTCTTGCGCCACTTTGGAGCCTGGACGTAATCCGTTTCCATCGGACATTCCCAGCGAAAAACACTTGGAAGGACCATTTAAAGTCGACTCTTTTCGTAATTTCGATTCGGAAACCGTCCCGTAAATGGCTCCCATGGGCGTGTCCCACTTCCCGCCGCACAGCCTCGTTATGTTTGTTTAAACGTGCACACTTATCTTTGAGCACTATCATCATGCAAATCAGCAAATCGTGGCATTTGATCACAAACGGTCTCGACAATCAATATATAGTGCGCTTCTCACAGACCTCCTGGCGTGGCGTCAGCGTATTATGTTCGTTTTTAATTGGTCCGTTTAATTTTTGATGGCTGTTTCTGTAGGACGTTATGTGGAGAGAAACAGGACGCTTTATTGAAGGGTAACAATGCTCATAAATGCATTCCACACGCCTCGGCGGGAACGCGGCGGATCGGTCAGCGCGGCTCCGGTAAGCGACATTATCGTTTCGTGTCCTGACAGCCTCCGAGGAAAAATAACGCACACGACTCGACGGTGGCCGCCGCTGAATATCAAACAGGGCTCTGCTTTACATACAAGCAAGCAAGACATTAAAAAGCATGCCATTGCATGAAACTGCAGATGCAGAAAATACGATTAAAAAAAGAGACCAAAGGCTGTAATTACAAAGTCTAATGAAAAGCACCCAGCGCACACGATTAGACGACAACAAAAGTCTCTCATGAGTCACTATTTTAACACCATCCACCAGGAACAGGCGGGATGTGTATGGTGCCCAGGCAGTGCTCGCGTTCGGGTTCTGTTGCAGGCAGATCGGCTCCTTTGCCTGGATATTCGCAGTCTGCCAAACGTCTACGCTGTGATCAGACCGGAGTTAAAGAAATAAGAGACTCGTGTCTGCCCGAGGCCCCGAAAAAAGGCGAAAAAACAAAAAAACAAACCCTGTTGTGTTTGGCAGCGGGCACTCGGAAATGATCGAATTTAAGACGGTTGCTCCTGGAACGGCTTCCGTCATCTGAGAGCTCCCGGCCAAATGGCTGGGGAGAAGTCCACTTGTGCTCTTTGTTTTGTTTTTTTGGGTTTTTTTGTTTGTTTTTTTGGCAAAACAAGAGTTGAACAGTGCTGGAATTTATTTTCCTTCTCATTCTGTCCAGGATCTACAGGACAGCAGTGAAATAGATCCCAACACACGCACACACACACACACACACACACACACACACACACACACGTGTTAACCCATTGGGGCCCAGAGACATTTTTCTGAATTTTTCTTCAAATGCTTTGTATCAAAATGTTTAGGACAGACTATTCCCATTTGGGAAATGTTTCCTTTGTTTTTCTGGAAAGCTGAAAAAAATCCAAGTCGGATTTTCGAATATATATATATATATATATTTGAAATTTTCTAAGCTCACTGCAGGGCCTTCGACAGGTTAAAACCTTTTTGCGCAGGTTAAATGTTTTCACGCGCATCTCTCATGTGAACTATGAAGTGAACTGCACTACGTCGAACTGAACACATCCGTTGGCTCAGAGCTCAGGACGTGAATCGCATGTGATCTTGTGATGAGACGCAATCGAAAGGGCGGGCTCTAGATGTTTACGCAGTGTTTAAACCGTATCTCAGCCCTGTGTTATCACGAATACATTAAGAGGGATTTACAGGAACGCATCAGCATCAGGTTTTCTTCTTGTTGTTTGTTTCTTTGCACGTGAAATGAGCATCATAGCTCTGTTTATGATTCCCCATGCACTAGGCTAATACTTTTACGTTGCCTGAGCCTGGATCATTGTTTATTTTGGATCAAGTAGAGGTGCAGCGAAAAGGATTTTTTTTAATGGAGAAAAGTATATTTTCACTATGTCGCAATTCCTCGTTTTAAAGGACCGATTGTTGCTGATCATCAAAAACGACATACTATAAGTCAGAGCTGGGGTTTTCACTCAACTAGCTTCACCTGGAGCCATTTTTTCTCACCTAGCCAACATTTAGCCATGCTAGCAATGAGCTCCTCATGCTGAGTTTGTTAGATGTTAGCATGGTGTCTCATAAAAATAATCATAGCGATACCACCAGCTTTGGTACTGGTGCATCCATAATAATAATAATAATAATAATAATAATAATAATACATGTACAGTTTTTGATATTATCATGCCAGTATGCAGATCTCATTTTGTCAATTTTATTATGAAATTTTCAGGACTATAGCTTCACAGAAATGCACTGGATTACTCACCAGACGGGTCTTGTAGGGGATTTTGCTCATTGTCAAACACGAGGAAGATGTTCAAATCATGCATATTGGCAGCTTGCATGACAATCAGTACACTTGGATTTAAAAAAAAAATGATGATTTGCAGAACCTACAAATGCTGATTTATCATCGTTTCATAGTTCGGATAGCCAGTCACCAAAAAAAGAAAGAAAGAAAGAAAACAATCCGTACCCCATTGTAAATTGTATCATTGGCTCCGGGGTGTTGTTCCCTAATTGGATCCTTGTAATTAGGCGAGAAGAGCTGAACGGCCAAATTGCTGTTTGTTTATACCTTTCCCCCATATTAGTGACGTGCTGGGAATCCTCAAACAGGCAGAGGGTTCTCCAGAATCTCGCCGAGGCCTTAATTAGTCACTCACTCTTAACGTGTGCTTTGCTCAATCCAATTACCGTATTGACGATCAAGCTCACTCGTCGCAGCGGCTAAACTGCGGCCGTCTGCGGCATCGCAGGTCGACAGGCGTGCAGCAGGGACTCGGGAGTCCAGGAGTCTATAGCCTGGAGAGCCTGAAAGGAGTGCCCTTTAATGTCCTTGGGGCTGATCCAGCTGCCAAGTGCTTGTCAGGGTTCTCGAGAGTGGGAAATTTGTCGGAGGAGAATAAAACACCTTGAGCCGACGACGTGAAGTAGGAGTGTGAGAGAAAACGTGGGCGGAGAGTAAGTGGCAAGGGGTAAAACTGAAAATTCTCTCTTGAATGCACTTGTGTTTATGTTCAGTTTGTAGGAGTTCATGCATGCATCGTGTCATGAAGGAATTTTACGATTTAAACGTATTTGCACGAATGCGACCTCAATCAAACAGCTCTTGGTGGCCTTCTGGATTGTCTAATTGACTGGTTTGTCTAAGCGGCCCAAAATCCTGACAACCTTGAACAACTTTTAGCATTGGCACAAACACACCGTAGATCACTGGTAATTGACGTCATGGCATCAGATGTCGGCAATTAGGTATGGACAATCATCCCCGGATAAGTTTCCTGCCCTCTAACGAAGGAAAAATAGTCGGAAAATACAGCTTTCTTTGTCAGTACGCTCTCAGATAAAGGCTTTCCTCTCAAGGTTCGTTCTTAGCGTCTAAAAATGGTCCTAGTTTGGAAACACAACCTGAAAGGTTCCTCCAGAGGTACAAAAAAAACCCCAAGCAAATAAAAATACAAAAATATCCCACCAAACTCATGTATTTTTATTTTAATTTCCCGTCTGGATGAACAAATATAGAACTTCAGGTTTCTTTCAGCTGGCTGTTTTCATCATGGCTTTCTCCGCCACGCTTGCTGACTCCCAGGCCACTGCGTGAGAGGACCAGCAAGGTTGAGCGGCTACGACACTGACAAAGCTATCCGAGCCCGAAACCATTAGTCATTGGCAGCAGTTTAGCATGAGCTATCGCACAGTCCACAAGGCTTCAGTGAACCTTATCACCGCGGAAACCTCTCAATAACTTATTCACGAGGCACGAGGCAATCACCTGGGCCGCAGTTTCACTTGGCAAAGTAGTTGACATTGACAAAACATTCCAGGGGCGTTTGACTCGGTCGTATCCGCGACACCACGGGCGGCGCCGAATATCCATCTCTGGCCAAATGTCAGCACACTCAAAGCGTTCATAGGGAGAGACGTGCCGGGTTTGGAAGGGAACCAGTTTTAAGAACAAGAGATGGGTGTTTTCGAGAAGAACCTCACTGCAGGTGGTCGTCATCCTAATTTATTACCCGGACTCGCCGCGCTTTAACAGATCGCAACGCTCGTTTAAATACGAACGACATTCAATCCTGTGGGTGTCTCCCGGAGTTGGCGTGCAATCTGGTCAGCTTGATTTTCTTTATTATTTAAAAGGCACTAAAGACGACGAGACGTGCCGCGATGGGAAAATAATCAAGGGCATGGGGGTGCGAGGAAGGTCGTTAACCTCAACAAGGTCTGTTTTTCTGTTTCTTGAAGTTAATAAGACCCAAATAAAAGTATAAATCCGTCTGTATTGAGGACTTTTATTCATTTAGTGACCGTTAAGTTCGGACACTGGAGACTCTTTCCATTAAATATTAACGAAGCTGCTCAGGACAATTCACCACATCGACGAGAACACGTGGAAAAAATAATAAATCGTATGTTATGCGGCGTGCCGCCGTACATGCCCCTCGTGGTTGCTATAGAAACAAGAGCATATCAGGATATAAATTCAGCTGATGTGCGTTATCATCAGGGCTGCTGTTATAGTAAATTAATTAAACAAACAACTCCTGAGCGATCGTATTCGACACGCCAACGTCGGTGTGGGGCGAAACGGTTCATATGACCGAGCGGCTGAGATCTCAAACCTGAAAGGGAAGGGATTTGTTAACGTGGTGTTGATGTGCTTTTTTGTTATTTTTGTGAAAGAAATAAATAGTGAACAAGCGCGAGGTAGAGTGTTTATCGCTGGAATAAAGTGATAACAGGAACTAACTTGTTTCACGGACGTACAAAGCGTTACAATGCACGATGCATGTTTGGTTGATAAATTAAACGCTGTAATCAGGGGCGACTCGCTGTGGTATAAACCTTTGTAGGAAAAGAAGCCTCTTCGGGGATAGTAAGGCGTCGTGCCGCATGGCTCCGCATCACTCTGCACGTTTGTGGTGTTGGGGAATGTGCGTCTATGACTTTTAGAAATCAGAGCGGAGACCGTGGAGAATTCGCGTTGAGAAAAGGTCTTGGCTGAGTAAGAGAAATAGGCAGAGAAAGAGAGGGGGGAAAAAAATAAAAGACTGCACCAGCTGCGTGCCCCAAACTCATTTAGTCGGGAGAGCACGATGCTTTCTCACAAGATTGTCACTCTCCCTCCAGCCATGTAGAACTCGACAGAATGCAGACACTCATTTTTGTTTGCTAACAGAAGTTTCCTGATCATTGCCACACTCCTTCTGGTCTCGCCCCCTCCCTCCCTCCCTCGCTCGGCGCTCCCTCCCTCCCTTCACTGTTTGCATTGCTTTATAGTCAGCTCAGGGCCTCGCACAGTGGCACACGGTGTCTTCTTTCAGCGCGGCAGTCATTTTGGCTCATTTGAATATCTATCCCCGTGTGTTTTGACAGTAGGCCTCCATGGCACTGCAGCGTTTGCTTTGCATACTGCGAGTTCCCACCGTTCCAAGCCTGTCTGTATCCTGAAATTCCTCTGACTCCCTTTCCGTCTCCTAGCACTCGTCATGCCTGATGTCGTGTGTAAGCACCAAAAATCCTCGTCAGTTCCACGAGGACAAGCGTGCTCCGGGCTTAAAGCATACGTTAGCAGAGCCGAGCGGCGGTTGCAGGCGTTCCAGTACACAACCATCGTATAGCGCTCTTCAGCACCAAAAGGACACGATCGCCTCCAGGGCCTCGTTGCTTTTGTTACTCGTTTGGGCCCGAGAGCGTTTTCGCTAATTGCCGTGTCACATTTACATGCTGTTTAGTTTAATTAGACTAAATAGTCAGGTACAGAGGAAGAACGCGGCGCCTGTAAACTTCTCGTCTAAAATTAGTGACATGTAATTAAGAAAATATCGCGCTTTAAAAATAATCCTGGATGAAGCGATTTAGCGAGCTAAACAAGCATGCCTAATTAGTCGCTCGCAAGGTGTTCATGGCAACGTGGCGTTGTTATGGAAACGCTGATGGAAAGTCTGGTCCGTATCTAGGGAACAGCTGACCCCAGCCATGTGCCGGAGGCCACTTCCTTGTGCGTTTTCTTCATAAGAGCAGCAATTTGTCGTGAATGCAGGCATTAGGCGTCGTCCTGCGTCTCCAGGCCTGAAAGAGGAAGAGAAAAGACGCTGAGTGCACCTCACCTCGCTGGTGTGGTATCGAAACGGATCGAGCGGACCAGAAAGAAAGACCCCTCGGAGGAGCCTTACCGCGGCCCTGCCAGGGACATTGACGCAATGACAAGCCATCTATTTGCTCTTTCAGCATCTCCTCCTGCTCTTCCTCTTCCTCGTCCTCCTGCCAGGACCTCCATTATACGTGAAAAAGTCATAAACAGCAGGAGACATCTCCGTGTGCAGAAACCTGTGTCGCGTGGCTTGGCATGCAGATTAATTACGTGCAGCTGTCACCTAATTTCTACGATTATTTGCAGACGTCAGGGTGCGTCCTGTCCGGGGGGGTTTGGGGGGTTGTGCTTGAAATATTGAGATGTATATCTGTGTCTAAAATGGTTCATTACGTAGTGCATGTCACAATGAGACGAGACGGCGAGGAATCGTTCCAGGGACACGTTTGGGACAGGGTATATTCTCTACGTTCAGTATAGTTGACAGGGTTTTTGTAATCGCAGAAATATCAACCAAATGACATCGTCATCCTTTTTGAAGCCGTCAAGTTCTGATCGGTTATTCCGCAACACAAGGGAGCAACGAGCGGGAATGGGAATGCGTAAAGGACGGATACAGACAGGCGCCATCGTGTTTTAATGGCTTCTTTTTGTTAAATAAATGGCAAGAGGAAGAGTAAGCTTACAGTTTTTAAGCCTAGCTTGACATTCATATGGGAAATGTTCTTTGGGACGTCCTACTGGTGGTTAGCACCGTGCTATCCAGAGCATGTAACTCTACGTAGCGGCAGGACTAGCTTATTGTCGTGATGAATTTGGAAAGTTTAAGAAAACCCAGAAGCGTCAGTGATGTAAAAGGCAAAGGTCCTTTCCGAAGACAGTGGGAGATGTGCGGTGTGACGACGTCATATTTAGCCTTGTTTCCTTCAAAGTTCAGGAAGGCGCAAGGTTTTGTTTTCTGGAAATTGTGGGAATGTGCGCCTCGCTGCCGAGCGTGTTGTGCCGTCATCAGACACCGAGATTAAAATAAAAAAGGCTTCTTAAAAAGTGCAACGTGCGATCTGGTTTTGTTTCTGTCTCTTTCAGGCGTGCGTCGCGAATATGTAGAATTCGTTACCGTGATTAATTAGCGTCTGGGCGGCGTGGGGAGATTCGTGCGGTGGGGGTTTTGGTACGCGCTGACGTGGATATAAACGTTTAAGGAGGCATTATGGGTATGAGCATTTATGTGTCAGGACTATTAAAAGATGCGCTGACGGTTTATTTCTGTCAGAGCGTAACGCAGGGATGGGTTGGGGTTTGCAGGGGGAGGCACGATGGCATCCTGCTGTTCCTGAAAGCGAGCGAACGTTCCCGGCCTGCCTGCAGACATTTCTGCAACTTACTGTTTTTCCCTCGTTGTAAACACGAACCTTTAGGCTCTTCTCACTTGCATAATATAGGCAGCCACCCACTATAGGTTCACTTCCCCGAACACGCTAACATTCAGGTTGACAGAAGAAAATCCTAACCCCTGACTAAACCTGTGCTGGCTTTAAAGACACGCCTGTGCATACACGCTGGTGTGCTGGTTTATTTGTTTATTTATTTATTTATAGCTATTTGCGCAGGAAAACAGCGCTCTCTAACTGGGGGCCCGTGTTGAACCGGCTGTGTTTGGTTTGTCTGGCAAGGTTAAAGAAATAAGCATGACGACTTATCACTTTTTATGCATTTAAGTCGAGAGACTCCCAGCACTGCGATTAATAAAGATTTAACAAAAGCCACTCAGGTATTTCTATTGACTCTCCATATCCAGCTGTCGGTCTAAATAGGACTGCATTCGCAGCTAACATTCTCCTCTCGGTTCAAAACCTTCATGTATTTGGCGTAAGAGATGCACTTTATGGAAATACACCAGAAGGGAGGTCTTTTACTTCCTCTCGCCGCTCCCGTACCCAATCCACATACGAACGAAGGTGTTTTGGACTCTGATGTTAGCTTGCCCCTGGAAGTCACGCCCCCTTTCTGGTGTGGCGTCTTAACTAAATTTCACCCCGTTTAAAAGATCAATCACTGAGTGTCCTCACTTCCTGTCAAGGAGAAGGTTTTGAGTTCAATAACCTGAAATAAACGCTATCACCTGCTATATTCAGTGGAGATTTTAGGGCAAATGTTTTGACAGAAGAAAGATTTTTAGAGTGAATCATGTTAGGTGTGTGAAACAATTTCACAGGTTCTACAAGGAAACTGGACAAGAGTTTGGACTTCCCGTGACTAGATTATTCCGTTTTGGGGTTGTCTGAATGCTGCATAAATGTCAGACACCTAGCGATTTGCTCAGTCTGGTTCACGATATCGGGTTCACAATTCAGATTTCCCACGATATTTTTGCAAAGAAAAATTCAATGGGGGGGGAAGTGAACAAATTTCCTTAATATTTATTTATTAACATTTGTGAAGGCTGAAGTCGTGATGCATATAAAGCATCTCCCTTCATCTTCTTCTCTTTTCTGTAAAAAAAAAAAAAAAAACCAGCTCAGATTTCTTGCTGAATCTGTTTTGTAAAGCTAATCGCACAACAACTCTTTCCCATTTTAGATCTGTTTCTAGTATGTTTTCATGGCATTCGAGCTGCGATACATCCACCTACAGTGACATCATGCATTTTCTCTGTTGTACACCCTCTGCTGTCTAAACAATGCAATTACAGCTAGGAAAAACTAAGATTACGCAGAATCACAGTTCATAGTACAGTGGACCCTCAGTTCATGAACGCGTCGGATGGGGAACAAATCGATGTTTGAACTAAATTCCCGAACAGATTTTGTCCCGACCGACGAACAAATCCTCGCCTGACGTACAGACAGCCAACCCACGCTTCACGCCACAAACATTCAGTTCCGCTCAAGCACTCG
>JAQMCW010000016.1:1925691-1937396 GCA_030068335.1 Chrysichthys cranchii | reverse complement strand
TTCTTCTTCTTCTTCTTCTTCTTCTTCTTCTTCTTCTTCTTCTTCTTCTTCTTCTTCTTCTTCTTCTTCTTCTTCTCGCTGCATTCTTGTTCCCATCTCCCCCCTCTCCTTAACACGTCTCTCCTTTGCATAAGCCCTCGTAAGGCACCTGTAACATTCCGCGATGAAGCTGTTAACCTTTCCACGACACGCCTCGACTCTGTAGGCCAGACATCCGGACAGGGATTCCGCTCACGGCTCGCGCGAATCGAGACCACCAGTGCATAAAATGAGCTCCAGGTCCGTCCAACCATCAAGGGATCCAAGGGACGAGCGAGCGCCGCGCATGTGAATGACATCCCCGAGCTGTCTGTGCACCTTTCCTTTCTTTCTTTCTTTCTTTTCTCGCCATCATCAGGTCATCTGGAAACATCTGGCGCTCTTTTTCTGCGTGCTCCGACACGAGCGTGAGGCTCTTCTGGGTGCCGCCGTAACTCGCTGACAGGGCTCGGCGTACAATTGGGATGGCGTTAGAGCGCTCACGGTTTTTTATTTCTTTCTTTCTTTTTTTTTTTTTACAGTGCAGCTGAAAAATGAGTGAGTGAATGAGTAAATCTTGGATGCTTGGATGCCTTTTCTTCAAAATGATGGTGTCGGGTTTTGTAAAATTATTATTATTGTTATTATTTTGATTAAGGCAAAAAATCATGTTGATTTGATTTTTCTTTTTTCTGTTCCAGGAAATCGCTGCTTACTTGATATCATTTGAAAAGCATGAGGAGTGGCTAACGACGTCCCCTAAAACCAGGTACGTGCTTGTATTTGTCTTTATTTATTTATTTATTTTACTACGCAGCATATTAACACCTCACCTGAAGGGGCGAGATAGCACTTTCTTTTTTACAGCTGGACAATTTCTCTGCTTTTTTAGTAGGATGTCCAGACAGATAATGGAATATTAATGGCCACTTCTAATGTGAAATGTGGCCAGGCTTATTAAGCGCAATGCTCTCTCTCTCTCTCTCTCGCACGCGCGCTCTCTTTTTCCATTTTTTTCCACGAGAGCCATTAATGTAGGTGTTAATGTGCTGGGCTTGCACAGCGTATCATTCTATCATCCAGAGAGGCCTCGACACACAGGTTAAAAAGTTTTTACTTGATCTGTGGCGATAACGAGCGATAATGGAAACGATTTTGTGTGTGATCCTAATGTTAATTATACGCCTATCGTGAAATATTTGAACGTTAACGCGGTGGATGGAGAGAGAGCGGCGGGTGAGAGGACGTAAACACCGAACATGCAGCAAGCATGCGAGGAAACGTGGCGTTTAATAGAGTCAGATGTGTCGGACGGGAATACGTCAATACATCAATACGTAACGATCTACAGGGTCTACGGGGCGGAGTCAGACCTGACGCGGCTCCTCCTATCTTACGTGGGTGGAGCCAAACGTCCAGCTCATCGCGTTTCAGGCTGGATGTGTGTGTTAACTGTGGTGTCGTTGTGTGGGATAGGTGTTAGGGGTGAGGGGTTTGTTCTTCTGGAGCGTCTGAGGCGGACGCGTTAGGTGGCCATGAACCTGCTAACGAATGAGTTTTTACCCCAGTGTCTGTAGAGTGCTTGAAAGTTTGTATCCCCGTTGGATCACAGCTTGGGAGATTTGCGAGAAACTCCAAACTGGAAAATTCTGACTTCGCAGGCAGATTGGAGACAGACGTTTGCACAACGAGGCACGCGTACGAGCGGGGCCTGTGCACAAATACCTAGAAAGCAAAACGCAGAAAATTCAAAAGATAAAAATAATTGCGACGTTAAATCGTTTGAAGCAGAACGATGATGATGATGCTGATGCCGATGATGTCGTGGCGCATGGATTTTTATTTCCCCTCTTTCCTTAGGAGACTGGCATGGTTTAAAGGTTCTCGTTGTTATGGTAACGTCGACAGGAAATGCCATTTCTTATGCACAAATAAGAGCGTTTGGATTACATCTATTACACAGAGCACTTTCTTTTTGTTATTATTATTATTATTATTAGTAGTAGTAGTTTAATCCCTGATTATGTCTGGAAATCTATTTAAATGTGAGACGGTGCCATCTGGGCTGCGTAAGATAAAGACATTTGTTGGTGAAATGAAAATGGTAATGAGTGACAGACCAACACACACATGCACACATGTACATGGGAACATTCTCAGACACACACACACACACACACACACACACACACACACAGAGAGATGGCGTTTCGCCCCCGGTGTGACTTTACATAATGGCGCTGATTTCAATGTGTGATTTGCCGTGGCTGTTTAATGCAGCGAGAGCGTTCCTAGCCTTAATGAAGCCACCGTTACTCGCGGCTGTTTTTCAGGGGTCATAACCAGTGTGAGCTCGAACTCGCAGTTATGACTGCAGGGACACGAAGCTAACGGAACGCCACCCCCACTCACATGGGAGCAGGAATATTAACACACACACACACACACACGCACGAACGAACAAGACTCATTACAGCAGACTTCTGTGGTGCAGGATTCCCAGAAATAAAATAAGATGAGCTTAACGGCTGCGTCCGGATTTATTCAGGTTGCTGATAACGTCGTGGTGATGCGATGTGGTCTTTCTCTTCACGTAGAAGAGCGTCACTGGAGTAGGATTTTCTCTCTGAGGTTTCCTCTCTCTCTCGACGTGTCACCAGAACAGCTGACATGGATTCCACATGTCTTTACGACTGTTCCAGGACCAGGGCGATGAGCGGTGTTCTTCAGAGAGATTCTCCCTCACTTGGTATTTTGGCGTTATGACGGAGGTGGAGAACGTTGCGTGTACACGTATCGACGCCACTCCGTTCAGTGTGGTGTCGCTCCACACCCCCCGGCGTGTGTTGTTTATGCGTTTATGCGTGTTATTCTGTACTTGTTGTACTTACTCGCCAGTTTTGATGTCCTCAGCGTTCCAAAAACAATCCAGCTTCATGCTTGGACACAGAGCTGCAATCCAAGACATTTTGTTAAATAATCTTTATTTTAAATTCATTCGACGCGTCCATTCTGTTTCCGTACGATCATTCTGTATGTAACGGATCCGAACCGGACTCGGACGTCTCGCAAGAGGGAAAGATCAGACAAGGTGTATATTGTGTTCAGAGCTTTCACAGGTGACACACAGATGAAGCAAAAGCCGGAGATGGGTTTCGAAGAGATGATTAACTGTGAATCTGAGGAGGTTTTTGACGCACAGGGGGCTAGGAGGTAGCGGTCATGTGCTTTTAGAACAAAAACAACGCATTGCATTCTGGGAAAGGTGCGCCGGCGTGTGTTAAGAGGAACTTACTGGATCAAGTTGACGATATTCAGAGATGTTTTTTTCATTCTAAGGCGTCACTTTTTACCATGTAATTAAACCTGTTAGACGTTCTGTTTTTACTAATTTCAAGTTACAGACGTTAATTTTCCTCCTTTATTAAGATAAATGCTTAAAATGAGCACAATTATCCACTCATAGAACAAGAAAAATACAGTGGTACCCCGCAGATCAAACGCAATCCGGTCCAGCGGTGCGTCCATTATGCGGGGAGATCGTTGTGCGAAACACGATTTCCCACAGACTTCTATGGGAAATCACGTAATCCGTTCCAGATCGCCGCAAAAAATTGAGAAAAGTGAAAGTGCAACCGGAGCCACCCCCTGCTGATGATGCTTTGTCTTCATCGGAGACACATCTGGCTCGATTTTGCCATTGTTTTTTAACGTAAAACCCGATTTTTCACGTGTGACGCCCGGTTCGTTGTGCGTCACGCATGTGTTCACGGCGGTGTTCGTTATGCGGAATGTTCGCTCTGTGGGGCGTTCGTTAAGCGGGGTACCACTGTAAGTGTATTACTCTTAGATTTGGATTACCGTATCATAAATATAGGAAAAAACAGGAAACAATCAATACATTTTAAGTCTAGATTTTAAAATATTTGCACTTGCATGTGATATGATTTTATGCACCGATCGTAGCAAAGTGAAATAGTCTTCAGTAGGGCTGGATATGTCTAATATGTGGTATGGTTATGATTGTTAAACGTCATCTTAGACATGCTTTACCGCTCGTCTTTCCCGGGGGTTCCGTTCCGAAACTTCCCTCGAAAGACAGAAATCCACGATACACGGACGCCACGCCTAAATGCTTTATTTTTTTAGTAGTTTAGTATCCTCCCGCACTCTTTAAACACTTTCTAGACACAATTAAAGACATAAAGGAAACATTTACGAGCATATAGTGAGGTGAACTTTGTGTCGAATTTGTACAAACATCACATTTATAGCGAGTACTGTAATGTACGTGTATACTATACTAGCGTAGTCTGGACTTATATTTTCGGTACTGTATGTATGTAGTACACTAGTCTAGCCTAGGCTTTTTTCTATACTGTATAATACTGTAATTAACACCCACTTGCTCCAGACTGGGTTTCAGAACCACGACAGTTGTTCTAAACAGCAGATGGTCCTGTACCAACATAAACAACTGGATCAAGAAACAGCTATGTGACGAATTCCACCGTTGAAAAATCCATAAAAACAAACAATTCACTAGCAGTTTTGCGGATGCCACGGAACACTGGGGAACGCCGCAAAAAAATGAGATATATTCTAAATAAAAATGTGTGACTAGCCGGGAACGCGAGATGTGCACCGCGATACGGCGGGGGTTTACTGTATTCCTGTTCTCCTGGCAGATAATCATTAAGATTGTAAATCATTTAATGTTTGTAGAAAGAAGCAGAGAAAATGCAACGCTTGAACGGAGTCAGATCATCTAAAAACATCCTGAATGAGCCGTGAAAATCTCCTCAGAAATATTCCATACCTGTATGGTTCATATTCGAGATATTTTCACTTTATTTTAATTGTTATTGAACTGTACGTTGACACGAAACAGAAATTAAACGCTAACTATGAGCGTTCGAGAAGTAATTTGTTGTTTACACCAAAAATGTGGTTTTTTTTTTTTTTTTTTTTTTTTTTTACCTTCTTAAGTAATGAGATGTAATCTTCTGTGTGAACTCTCACACACGGAACAGCCAGTTTTAGGTCCTAATCTTCTGTATAAATCTAACACAAACTTTTAGATTCCCCTAAAGGTGGCCTTTCCCCAGAAATGCGGGAGTGGACGCGACGCACCAATGCACAGCCAACGGCATTTTGTCAGACTTTCATTTCACCGCTGTCTCTTTGCGTCTCTCTGTGATTTTCTCTTTCTTCTGTGAGACAAAATGTGGCTGTTTTCCACTCATAATTACACGACACGTATTGTGCAAATGCACTGCGGGCTCCATAATCAGCCACTAATGGACAACGGGAGGTGGCGTCTCTCCCTACCTCTCTCTGTCTCTCTCACTCTGTCTCTGTCTCTCTCACTCCCTCTCTCTCTGTCTCTCTCACTCCCTCTCTTTGTATGTCTCTCTCTCTCTCTCTCTCTCTCTCTCTCTCTCTTTCTGTTTCTCTCTCTCTCTCCCCCCCCTCTCTGTCTGTCTGTCTTTCTGTTTGTCTCTCTCCCTCTCCCTCTCTCGCCCTCTCTCTCTCTGTCTGTCTGTCTCTCTCTCTCTCTCTCTCTCTGTAGAGAACAGAAAAATGATAAGCAAGAGAAGAAAGGAGACATGAACGTATTTTATTGTGGGTGTGTTGCTTTGATCAGTTAACAGAGAGATTCTCTCTCTCTCTCTCTCTGTCTCTCTCTGTCTCTCACACACACACACACACACACACACACACAAAATTACCACATCCTAACAGCTGACCTAAGCATTGTTTGTTCTCGTCCCACATCTTCCAAAATTCTCTCATCAGTTTTTCCTCTCATACCCATAGCTTGTGTGATTGACTCCCAGCGTCCCATATGAGCAGTTCTTTAGACATCGCTTTTATTAAAACACAACACAACACAATAACAAAAGAGACGTCCAAGGTTTCATCAACAACAGCGCTGCACTCCTCCTGGAAATAAACAATCATTTTATTTTTTTCCCCAGAGAACAAACACGGTGTGTGTGTGTGTGTGTGTGTGTGCGTGTGTGTGTGCGTGTGTGTGTGCGTGTGTGTGTGTGTGTGTGTGCGCGCGCGCGCATATGTGTGTGCGTGTGTGTGTGTGTGTGTGAGCATGCATGTGCGTCAAACAGAAAACACACAGAGAAAGAAAGAGAGCAAGAGAAAAATCTGATTGACTACAGAGAGAGAGAACGATAGACAGAGAGAGAGAGAAACAAAGAAAGAGAGAGAGAAAGAAGAAAGTGAAAAAGAACTCCACGTGCCTGGGAACACTGGTAGTGAAGGGGTGTGTGTGTGTGTGTGGGTGTGTGTGTGAGCCCTAAGCAAACACAGATCTCACACTGGTGATGCACAGTTCTACCTGTGACACTCACAGCTCATAAGAGTATCACACACACACACACACACACACACACACACACACACGGCTTGCTGACAGGCTGATTTTATTTATTTATTTATTTATTTATTTTACATAGTTGGCATCAAGTTGCAAGAAATGTTGGCTTCATGTTTGTTTCATTTGTTTCAAATTGCATTTTGTTTCCCACTCGGTAATATTGCACACCTGCGCCTGTGCTTCATTTATCAAAACATGAACAGTTTCCTCTTCAGCACCTGTCTTCCTCCATCCACCTGTGGGGCGTGTGTGTGTTGGTGTATGTGCGTAACCCTGTGTTAGACCCACGCGGTGTATAAGTAAAGCAGAAGAATAAGAACAAGATGAAGAGGAAGGTCTTTAAGGGGACTTTAAGGGTTCACCGGATGATTGCGGATGCTTAGCTTCCATATTAGAGTTCTACTCAGAACCTTTTCTGACCAGGAAACCCCGCCCTCGTTTATCTGCCGTGTATAAAGTTGTGTGTAAGTCGTTTGCCTAAACCAAACCAAACTAAAAGTGTCCATGGAGTTCTAACACTTTCAGGAACACTAATGTGCTTGTTTGTGTTTGCGTATGAGCACAAAATCAGTGTAAATTCCCAGCCAGTGAACGACATTTCCATGTAGCGACGCCCACAAATCTCCATAAAAGGTCATGTACACGGAGAGCTGTTGGCCAAAATGAACCATCGGGGTAAAGCCTGAAAAACAGCAATGGAAATGACACTGACTCACACCCATACTTGTGAAAACGTTTAATAATAATATCAATAATATTCAAACGATTCGGGTGATTTGTCCTGATTTATTGGTTTGTGCTGGGTTTCGTCCTCTCTTTTTTTATTTTTTTTGATTAATGCAAATAATCTGAAATGACTGGTCAGTTTTCACTAAATGCCTGACCTAGTGATCGAGCAGAAGGGTCTGTTTGCGATCGCTCTGAATAAGGGCGTCTGCTAAACGTTGAAAACATCATAAAAACAAGACATTTTTATACTCCACAGTATATTCCGGATATAAAAGTGCAGTAATGCAGACAGATTCTATGATCGGAAGTCATATTTTTAAGCGTAAGCGTGGACACGCCCTGGAGCCGGAGTAAGATACAAACATTTGGGGTTTTTTTTTTTAACAGGATTTTTAATACCAAATTTGATGTAAAACGAGCGAGGGTGTAAATCCATCTGTGTCCACTTTGATCAACGAGGCTCATTGCCAAACAGCCCTTAAGTATTCAAAGTCCCTGAGTCTGTATAGTATACAGCGGTAGCTTGGTATTCAGCGTCCTCAATAATCGACGAAATTGGTATTTGAGGTGGTTTCGTCGGATTTTTTTCCCTGAGAAATTGGTGTCGGCAAACGTTTTCCTGTTTTTTCATGATTTTTCACAATGTCCACGGATTTCAACAAATATCAATATTTTGAAGAAAATTCAAACCAAATGTTAATTAAAAGCGATTTTCTCCCAAAAAGGCTCAGTTTTGTAAAGTATTTTAATGTTTTTTTACTGATTAAAACGACTTTATAGGAACTACTCTTTGTTTCATCACGCCACCATTCCATACGCCATACGCCCGGCGAAAACAGAGCTGAGTGACCGCTCCATAACGCCAGGTGTGTTTTTTTTAGTGTTTCACGGTTAAATACGGTAACCCTGTCTACCAAGAAAGGGAGTTCAGGCATCATGGTGCCAAGAGAAATGCCGTGAGAACAACCATTGAGGTCCAAAATGAAATTGGGGATAAATATGAAAGTGGTGTGCGCGTGACTGATCTCACCGAAGAATATCAAATTCCAACATCTACAGTCTCAACTTTTGTTCATGTTCATGTTCAATATGATTGAAATGTCCAAAAAATAGGGTACAATGTTGTACGGGAATTCTGGGAGGCAGGGAACCAATTATTTTGATTCACATGATTTCTTATGGGGGGAAATGACTTGGTATTCAGCGTCACCCATGGAACCAATTAGCGTCGAATACCAAGGCACCACTGTACTACATAGTATATACATGTGCAATATGCTACAATATCTCTTGCTAATTCTGTCATCGGTTGTCACGCTACAAGCTCCTCCCCCTCTTTTCAGGCCATACTAGACATATTTGGCAAGTGTAGTTCATTATCTTTTCAATGTACTGCATTTGTTTCTATTCATATATCTAAAAAGCAGCAAGAACAGTTCCTGGATCTGTGTGTGTGTGTGTGTGTGTTGCAGAGGGCAGGGGGGATGGAGAAAGCGTCCCGTCCGATAGGCAGTTGAAGATGATAAACACAGGGGGAGTCGTGAAAATGGCAGCATGTCAATATGAAATAGAGACAGACAGCGAAACAGACAGAGGCGAGAGCGAGGGTGATGAATGAGGAGGAGGAGGAGGGTCAGTGAATCACTGAGTCATTTGAAAAGGTGACGTGGGGTGGGGTGGGGGGTGTAAAGGAAAAAGGAAACGTGAAGTCAGAAATGCATGCAGGATAAAACACGAACTGCGGAAAATGTTCTTAATTGCTGATCTGTTGCAAGGGTTGAGCTGGACAAGGCTCAGGAGTATACAGGAGAATCGAATCGAATCAAGCTGGAGCGCAAGAACGCTAAGGTTCCTTAAAAAAATATATCCTGCTCCTCGTACACAGAGTGTACGTGCCTAATGTAGTAAAACAGATGGTTTGAAGAGCAAATAAACCCAGCACTTGTGTTCGTATTGGTGAAGTCATGCACGCTCAAGGTTTATTGCTTGTGCTCCAATATGTAGTGATGAAATATCCCATAATAATGTCCTGGAGGATATTAGACATCATTATCAGTCATGCTAGCTGGGTAAATTTCCATTGCTAGGCTATAACTCTTTTTATACAGAAATCCTGCAATATTAGCGTAAACAAGACCCCTAAAGGGACCGACTCTGATTGTTTACACTGTTTTTTGGGGGTTTTTTTCATAGCAAGCCAGTGTTACGGAACAGGAGACATGACGTGTTACAATAGAACATCAGCATCTAGCGTACGTGTCGGAAATACGCTAACCACAAGTACGCGGCGTTGCTTTCACGGTAACAATAACGGCAGGTGAACCTGAGAGTCAGTGTGCTTTTGCTAGCTGTGCACGTTTATACCGCTCACAATATTCACACGCGAGCAAAGTTTCTGAGCATCATGTTCATGCGATGGGAGAAACTGAAGAGAAGTGGGAAGCATTTCGAGGCAAAAAGGTGCACGGACCTTAGACACTATGTAAACCGACATTTGAATTCCCGCTGATCTCAGAAAGAGGAATGTCAGTGTTGAAAACATTACAGCTCTTCCCCGTTCGGCCACGCCGGGCTGTCCCTTTTACACAGATGTCTGTTAGTGCCAACGGTTCCGAAAAGGGCAGAACAAAGACCCCCTTGTTCTGTATTTAGAGGCAGAATAAAGGCGCGACATTCCCACCCTAAACAGGGCGTATAAAAGGGGCGTAGGTTAACAAGCGCCGCTGTTTTTCTCTCATTATATTCAATGCTTGGCTTACTTCAGAAGCGAGATTTCAGAGCTCTGAATTACGTCATTTTCAACCTCCATGTCAGTCTTCTCTTAGCTACGAGCTAGCCAGCTAAGCGTGATGAGTGATGCATCTTTTCCTGGTCAGAACAGTTACCTCTGTTGTCACTGTTACAGATTTATCAAGTGAATATTCTAATCCCTCGTCTTTCGCGGGGGAAAACTTTCCATGAAAAATGAAATGTTTGACGAATTCCAATGTCGAAAAATCCATAAAAACAACAATTCACTAGAGGTTTTGCGGATAGCACGAAATACCAGGGAAATCCACAAAAAAAAAAAGATATATTCTAAATAAAAATCTGCGAATAGCCAGGGACGCAAAATGTGCAGCGCAATCCAGCGGGGGATTACTATACGCCCCTATGTTGACGGATCTAAAGCGGATTCTTGTATAAACTCGTGTAAAAGTAAAGAAGTGCTGCTGGGTTTATTGCTGATGCTGTGAGCAGCCATTTTGATTTCATGTCACGAGCTGATCTCTGGGTCGAGGAGACCTTCACGAGTATCTGAGTAGGAAGTCTTATTTGAGGGAGCGTTTTCTTTGTTTTCTATTTTCCTCGAGGTTGAGGTTATGAATTTTAGTTGAACACAGCGTAACAAACGCAGCACAAGACATCACAGGCTCGGTTATCGCTCGAACGCTCTCTGACTTTCACTTCTTTTTGTTTATGTTGAGAAAGCAATTATGTTAAGTTTAATTGGTCTTATTTCTTCATCCAAGAAATGACTCTGTGTAACGTTAAAGCCTTGAAGCCTTGAAATGATGTGAGACACGATGTCGGTCCATTCGAGAGATTGGAGGCGAGAGGTAAATAAAAAGCGAGTGAGGTACATGGGCCAAATTAAGGAATAAAACACGTGGGAATGGGTTATTATAGAAAAATAATCAAATTATGCGCACTCGTCGATGGGAAGCCTTTTTTTATCCAGTAACTGAGCAAACTTTTGCGTTCATTCCCCTTATATCATAACAATTTGGTGAGACACATTTTTTTATCCGTTTATAGGTACATTTTATTTTTGTGGAATGTCCGCAAAACATGATTCCTGTTCTTGTTCCTGTTCCTGTTCTTACTGACGTTATTGCACAGGCTCACAAGCCTCACGGGTTTCTGAGCCACTGAGAAAATCCCAAAAAATGGAAAACAGGGAAAAGGTACAGCTGTATTTCCTACTGTTACTGGCAGCGCTGACACTGGAGACTCCTTGCATAAATGATACATAAACATCTCCTCCCAGAAAACTTCACCATGTCCACAAATACGCTTTTTATATATGCAAATATGCCTTTTTGGTGGGGGTTTTTTTTTTTTTTGCGCTGAGAGTGCCCATGACCTCGTTTTCATTGTTGCTAGGTTACAAGAAACAACCCCAAAAGCTCTTCTAGCACTTTTGCATTCCTTCGCATGTCTAGGGCCTGGGCTATTGGGCTGAAGCTCTGGGTATTTTCTCTCTAGCCCCGAACATATCCCTCTAGCTGTAGATTCCATTCCCTTTTCAATTCATTTCAATTCAATTTTACACTGGAACCTCGGATTGCAAGTAACTTGGTCTGCGAGTGTTTTGCAAGAAATGTTAATAAATTTTGACTTGATGACCGAGCGAGGTCTTGCAATACGAGTAGTATGCGTACGCTTCGTCTGGCTAGTCTCACGTGATCACAACTTCTCTCTCACTCACTGCGGGTTTGTGTCTCACTCGTATAGTCAACATCCGCGCTAGTGTAGAAAAAGCCTGAGGAATCCCTCACTTCACATGAGATCAGGGAGA
>JAQMCW010000016.1:1853243-1865010 GCA_030068335.1 Chrysichthys cranchii | reverse complement strand
CTCTCGCCTCTCGCTCTCTCTCCTCTCTCTCTCTCCTCTCTCTCTGACAGAATTACAGACGTTGTTTTTGTTATAATTCAGAAGTCGGTCTGAACGCCGACCGCGTGACCTCGGGAGCACAAATCACACATTTAAAGTGTTAAGCAAGGGTTAATAATTAAAACCTGTTCTCGATTTTTGTACAGGCAGCAGGGGCAGGGGGTTAGCGCAAAATGTACAGCTGTACACACACACACACACACACACACCACTCCTCTTACACAACCCATTACCCTCTCACTTTCTCCTCATTCCTCCTCTCTCATTTCTCATTTTCTTTCTCTTGCTTCCATCGCATTGCTTTGCTTGCCCTCTCTCTCTCTCTCTCTCTCTCTCTCTCTCTCTCTCTCTCATTCTCTCCGCGTGGGTATTTGGCTCTGGAGTGGCAAGGTGACATTGTGTGTCATATCAGCATTCTACCACAGTTTCCCCCACTTCCTCTCTCTCTCTCTCTCTCTCTCTCCCCCTTTCTCACCAGTCCCCCCATCCCTCTCTTTCTCTCTGTCTATTTGGAGAGTAATTACTTCCTGCAGACTGAGAGCCTCAATTTGCCATAAAAGAACAAGAGCTTCAGGTAGTGTGAGTGAAACAGAGAAACCGAGCGAGAGACGGAACGTGTGGCTGAGTGTGTTTGAGTGTTTGTGGGTAAGCCTGTGGTAAAGGTGTTGGGTGACACGGTGCCAACAGAAACGACGTTCTCTCTCTCTCGCTCTCGAACGTTTAAACTGAAAGTAAAGTATGTGTACTCGAAGAGCAAACACTCGCGGATAAATCTCACCACTTTGTTATCTATCTCTCGCAGACCGTCCCTCTTCATTCTGTCTTTATTTTCCGGCTCTCGCGTGCACTCCAAAAGTTCCTCCAGGATACTGGGTGAAGCGAACGGTGTGGTGTGTGTGCGTGTGTGTGTGTGTGTGCGTGGGTGTGTGAGAGAGAGAGAGAGAGAGGCAGCAGCTGGACGAGCCCACCCGTGCTCCCAGGCCGTTATCCGTTATGAAGAATGAGATTCCCCTGATAAAGGTGTACGCTTTAATCAGGGGGAGCTCATAAGCAAGCCGCTGGCTTTGATTCGATTCCTACCCGAATGACAGGCGTGGTAATAATTGATGGGACCAGGCAGGCCAGGAAGGAGCTAATTGGCTCATTAAGACGAGACACCGCGAAGGAGCGAGAGCCTGGCCACAAGCCTGAGGAGCCACCAGGCCCAGCCCAATTAAAGCCTAATGAAACAGGGAGGCATTCCCATAACTAACCACCCACAATCTCTGGGACAACCATTGTGTCTTTACGTCTGTGTGTGTGTGTGTGTGTGTGTGTTCCAGTTGTGCTATGATTTTTCATTCGATTTATGTGACATTAATGAAAACACGCTTGGTTTGAACGGAGATGTTTGAGCGAGCGAATGATTAGAGCAGGCGTCACGTTTTGCACTTTCTCTTTTAATCTCAGACTGTTTATCTGACCGACCTCATATAAGCGCTAATGAGTGGACGTTCCACAATGTTATACACTATGTACACTGTATGCTCAGAAGTTTGTGCACTCTTGACCTTCACTCATTCAGCTTCTGACGCTTGATCCTGTTCAGGGTCCCGGGAGGAAGCTGGAGCCAATCCCAGCTGACTTTGGGGACAGGGCGACACACAGAGACAGACAACCGTTCACACTCACATTCACACCTACGGGCAAGTTAGAGTCACCAGCTAGCCTAATCCCCTCTGTGTATGTCTTTGGACTGTGGGAGGAAACCGGAGTACCAGGAGGAAACCCCCAAGGACACGGGGAGAACATGCAAACTCCACACAGAAAGAAAGGCGGCCTGGTCGACCCCAGGGATCGAACCCAGGACCTTCTTGCTGTGAGACGACAGGGCTGACCACCACACCACACCACACCACGGTTCCCCCCACACCCTTGAACCATCACACGTATAAGTGGTTCTTCCCACAGCAGAACAGGCACAATGGATCAAGGATGACTCCTGTATTTTCATTGTGTTGGCACGATGACAAACTTCTTGAATCTCGAATCTTCCGCAAACTGTTGCCACAAAGTCAGTCAAAGAAATCACACACTCTCACACACAGCCACACTCCAAAATCTAGTAAGGAGTGGAGCTTATTATACCAGAAAAGGGGGAGTAGACCTGGGATGGGATGTTCACCAAGCACAATGGATAAAAACGACAACACCTCATCATTTAACAAATACAAACATTGGCCTTGTTGGCAGATTGCTGCCTTACAGGACGAAGAAATCACTTGCTGTCGTAGGAAAATAATCAGCTTTGAGGTGATGAGAGTGACCCGGGAGTGGATCATTTCATGACGACATCACATGACACAGAGTGTTTCATTGCTTAAATAATGACTCGCCATCTTCGAGTTCTTTTCTTACCTCTAAGAGCTCTTCCAAGTGACTCAGTATTAACTTCTACACAATGGTGCACTAAGTGTGCTTTATAATTAATAGAACAGAAAGATCACTGTGACCGTGTGATGAATCGGAAGTGGCGGCTCATTACGGAGAGAACGCCATGAAAAAAACTCCTCTGTGTGTTTACTCAATAAAGCCCTGAAAGCTCCTTTTTAACCCTAATGTACAGTTTCAGTGTTACAAAATCACTGTTTATTCCATTTCAGGGTGTGTGTGTGTGTGTGTGTGTGTGTGTGTGTGTGTGTGTGTGTGAGAGAGAGAAGGCATTTTCTTTTTTCTTTTTTTTTTAACTAACCTCTTCCCAGCAAACAACTTTTGGTTCCTAGAACTTTCCAGGAATGTTTTTTTTTTGTTTGTTTTTTTTTTTTGGTTTCTGGAATGTTCCTTGAAGGTTTGTTTGGTCATCTTATGGTTTTCCAGGAAAGTTTCTTCCACATAAATGTGACATTAGTGTTCGGGTGCATGTTTTGCTTCATGGAACGTTCTCCTAACGTTCTCCTGTACTTTGGAGAACATTCCCGTTTGGGTGTCTGAACGTTCCCCGTCATCCTCATGTGGTTTTGTGAATAAATACCCAAACACAAGCAATTTAGACACAGCTGTAGTTGTCTAAAGCACAATGCAACCATAAATGTTCCCTAAACATTTGAGGAACGTTTCCCGATGTGTAATTACCTGGAGAGAATGTTCTCTAAATGTTGGGAGAAGGTTCCTGTAAAACCATAACCTTAGGAGATCCAGAAGCTAGTGTTAGCTGAATGTTCCGTGTGTTCCGGGTTATTTAAGGAGAATACACTCTCAGAAATGCATTTTTATTGATTTTTTATAGCAGCAATAACGCCGAAACTCGCTTCCTGCGTGTGACCTTGTGTGACCTCTGTGCAGCACTGACTTTGGACCCCGTGGGGTAATGAATATTACCAACGGAGATGATTCAGGTCGTAAGTGTCAGTAAAAGGCCCCTCGTAAAACGGAAGAGTTACGACCGTGCCATTCAGCGCCGAATAAAACTCCTGCACAGCCTTTAACCCGAGTCCCGATCCTAATCCTCACCGTTCCCTCGTCCTGGAATACACACACATACAACTCGACCCGCTTCCGAAGATCTCCTCGTCATTCCCGTATCCGCCGTGTACCCACGCCGACGCTCTCCTCCATCATCTATCCCGAGTTCCTCTGGGTGTAATAAAAAACAAAAAAAGACAAAGTGTTCTGCCGGATGAAAGAAGAATGTGATGAGGTTTGAGCGGTATCATTTGAGGGAGAAAGAGGGATTGAGATACAAAGTGAGTTCATGCACAAATATTATTGGGGAAAAACACACACACACACACACACACACACACACGCACCCAAAGATGGAATAACACATTAACAACTCGCACGCACAGATTTCCGCATCTCTCTGGGGAAGATGAACAGATCTGCGTCTTGCTCCGACGGCATCATCACATAGCTGACAAAGCAGATCAACTTCATTACCTTCATCATTACGACTCATTATTCCACTCTTCTCTGCTGGACGGCAACCTTCTCGCTCCTCCCTGTTCTTCCACTCTGTTCTTCTCGTCACTTTTCCGCTCTCCCTTCGGCCTCCGTTCCGTACCTCCATATGCACCTTCGTTCAGAAACATGGCAATGCACGAGCGCTTTCAACATGGAAACCCCGGAAATGAGCTTTTACTCTTCCTTTCTCCCACGTGAAAGGATTTAATCAGCTAGTTAGCTAACCAGTTCCCAGCCTTGATCTGATTTCTACCCGGCTAAAGCGTTCGAGTACGTAGCAAATATTCAGATTCCTCCAGAAACAAACAAACAAACAAAAAAAGTGATTTAATTCTAACTTGCGTCACACTTTTAAAGGTCTACTATGTAGGATTTTGAGGGAAAAGCGTGAACCCAGAAGGACGACAGAGAAGAAGAAGAAGAAGAATCAAGACGTGGAAGAAGAACGAAGAGGAATCGGTGTTCGTCGAGCTGGAGAGCAAGTTTGGGAAGCTGAATTGTTTTTTATTTTTTTTATTTTTGGAGGATCAGACTTATTATTTAGCACGGAAAAAACAAGGCAGTACGAATGGAAGTGCAGGAGGTCCTCGGGTTACGACAGGCTCGACATACGATGTTTTGAGTTTACGACACTCGCTCCCGTAAAAAATTAAGACATGAGTGTTTGGGTTTATGGCGTTAGCGTCGTACTTGCGGACTACGTGGGTGATCTAGTTTGGTTGCGCGGTGGGAGAAGACGCAGTAACGCGGCGTATGAGAGGAAGTTGGTGAAGTTGACTGTAAAAAGTGTTCTGTTTGTGTTGCTTTGTTTGGCGACTTTTTGTCCCTTTTCATGGCTCCTAAACGAAAGTCCAAGTCTTCAGATGGTAGCCTAGTTTATGTTTCGACTTGCGCTAAAATTCGGGTTACATCACTGTTGTAGGAACGGACCTGTGTCGCTCCTGAGAGCCACCGGACGCTCTAATACACCCTTGTGAAGGGAGGGGCGTTCAGGTGGAGGAGTCCTGCAGAGTGGAGCTTTACGGTTTTTATCTAACTGACCCTCATGGATGATAAGGGTTCATACCAGGAGCTGGACAAGAGCTTTGGGTAACCCTTCAGCAAATCATCTTCCTTTTAAAGCTTCTTCATGTTGGTCTGCTCAAGAGTTCAGTCATTTTCAACCGCCCGACATACAGAAATTCTACAACACAAGCTGTTCTGTCATTAGAAACTCATCCACAGTGGCACAGTGTTTCACGTTTCTCACCCCAAAGCTGATTATTCTCCAGTAACGGCATGTCATCTTGATGTCTTTTATTCCTCCTGTACAACAGCGTTCTGACAAAGACCGTAACGTCTTCTAGGTTTCATTAAAGCACGTCGCTTCATACGTGTAATCAGTTGATGGATGCATTTAATGTCACTTAGCATCCAGACACGTTATAAACAGGTCCAGGAGCTATAAACAGGCCTTCCTTTACTAATCTCTGGGATTTTTATGTCTCCTGATGTGAATAAGTTAATTAAGGGCTAGCTCAGGGGTTAAGTCGCTTTGTTATGTTACTGAGAAACCAGGAAACTCCAAATGCTCTCCTGTCCTGCAACAGAAAGCTTAATGACACTGGAGACTCCTTCCATAAATGGCACATAAATGTCTCTGTTCACAGATAAGATAAGATAAGATAAGATAGCCTTTATTAGTCCCACGGGTGGGAAATTTACAAAACCTCACCAGATCAGTGATCACACAGTACGTTTATTTCTTGGTTTAATAACAGTAGGTTTTAAATTAGGTTTCTTAGCGTTGTTAGATTACATAGCACGTCCGCCGTTACTATAGAAACCATATAGGAGCCATAACCTCTCAGACCGAGGGCATTAATATACCCCGACCGTTCATATTAAAAAGCATTCCTACTGTCAGAGGCGTGTTGTTGGAGGAAATTATTCAGCACTTTGACATTTGAGAATTCGACCCTCGTTCTGTTTATCTCTCATCCCTCGCTTTGTCGGCGTTCTCGCAGTGTTCACAGACGACCTTCGAATTTGACCTACATACAGCACACCTAAACAGGATAGTCACTCATAGTCACCGTGTACATGTTTTGATGTGCGTGTGTGTGCGTGTGTGTGTGTGTGTGTGTGTGTGTGTGTGTGTGTGGGGCATGGTCGATGAGCTCTACTAAGCTGTCTTGTTGCTTTATGTGTCGCCTCTGCACTGTTAATGAACACACCTAAGCCATTATTCTTTATCAGCCATCCTCTTTCTACGTGTGTCCTCTAACATAAAGAGAAAACACGCGCACACACACGCACACGCACACGCACACGCACACACACACACACACACACAAAAGCACACGCACACACAAATTATGTCCGTGACCCTGCAGACAGATGTGTCTTATTAATCTGTGATCATCGTACTTAAATCCACCTCCACGTTCATTTCTTCCCGTTATTACCTGTGTCCTTTAGCAGCACTTGGACCGGAATTAAAGGAATACTCTGGGATTTTCCAACCCGCTCGCTGTTCACGGCATCGTTAGCCAATTTGTGATTAATGCAGGCAAGGATGCGTCAGATATTTCTTTGTACCTGCGTACTCGGAGCTCACATGATGTAATGGACGTCTTGGGGCAGTCGCTAAGTTCTGTGAGGAAATGCTTAACTCATGGATGTACACTATATAAGGCCCATTTAATCAAAGCTACAGCCCCAACAATAAAGGATAAACAACACACCTTTTTGATATTTGAAAAACGCATATAATTTCTGCTTAATTTTTATATTTTCTAGATTAATTTTACGTTGATTTGTTGTTCCTTATGTTGTAATAATAATAATAATAATAATAATCATAATAATAATAATGATAATAATAATAATAAATAAGTTTTAGGAACACTTAAAACTGGTGTCAGTGCTTTTCTTACAAGGCATGAAAAGAAACCAAAAAATGCAATATACAAAAAAATTGCAATATACTAACCAAAAATGCTGTGATATAAATGAATAAATTACTAACTAATTATTAAATAATACCGTTTTAAGTTTAAAAATGTTTAATAATGTAGATTGTGTGTGTGTGTGTGGTGTTGTTTTTATATTTTGGAAATCTAAAATGTCTCAATAATGCAAACTTCATAAAATAAACATGTGTAATGAAATTCGTACGACAATAAAAACAGGGTCGATGAAGATTTTGCACAATACAAGTCGTCCTCAAGTTATGATGGAGATGCGTTCGGCCACACCCCTTGTAAGTCGAAAATATCGCATGTCGAACCACTGTGTTGAACCACTTAGCCTAGATTAGTTATCTCAGCCTAGCTTAGCCTATCTTAGCCTAGCCTACTCAGGAGTCTTGTTCTGTAGAAGACCACACACTGAAGACTTCATTTAAATCACATTTCTGTCAAAAGAGAGAGTTTGTCAGAGAGGCCCGGACCTGGTGGAGGCAGCAGCACTGTGTCTCTGAACTCCATCCAGTCGCGACACAAATACCGCTACACAAATACGGAGCTCCGGCTTCAGACAGCCGGCACTGAAGCTGTTCCGTTAACAATCACAAAAAAACCCCCGGTAATGCACTGTACAGTACACCGATACACAAGCTAACTCTGTGAGTTGCGGGAGAGAGCGAGGCATTGCGCGAGGCGATTGATCCGGGCATCGTCCGCGTACTTCCGTGCGTCAGCTGCGTGCTTCCAGGTGTCATCTGCATACTTCCGGGCGTCGTCCAAACATCTGCGTACATCATACACCGTTACGCTGGCCTGCCTGCGATGCCTGCCTGCAAATTTTAAATATTTGCTAAATATTTAGCAATTTTTAGCATATCTCAATCATCAAAAAATAACTTCGAAAAATCAGAAATTGGGCCATCATAACTCGAGAAGCACCTGTACTGCATATATAACACTAAATTATTGTTCAGAAAGCAGCAGGCTGGATATCAAATCAGCAAGTTCTGTTCATTACAAGCGGAACAGTTAACATTTAAAACACCATCACGAGACCAGAACATCTAAACCAATGTTCATAACCCAGAATAACCCGACTAAACCACCCAGAGTGCTTGGGTTAAAAGAACAGTTCAAGATGTTTTTAATGATATTTATTTATTTATTTATTTATTTATTGTGCCGAGGCAGGAGATATAGATTAAATATATTATAAGAGCACGATAAATAATGAATTGGAAAACTGCTCTAAAAGTTGTGACGCCTTTAAATCAAGTCCGCTGGATTCTGAGGACAGTTTCAATAAAAGCAGATTCCATGCAAGGAAAGTTCAAGCATGTAAACAAAAATAATAAAAATTTAGTCAGAATATGTTTGCCTTGTCTGCGCTGAGGAGATGTGTGGAGTTCGTTTTTGGGTTTGTCCAGGTAAAGGGTTAATATAAATGCTCAGCCTGAAGCTCTCGCTCGTGGCGATTAGTGAAGCGTGTTGGAGAAGGTCGGAGCACGGAGCAGATCCTACAGAGAGATGATGGAGAGAGGCTTTGGCCTGGATAAACCGGAAGCTTCTGTGTCCTGCTCAAGGGCACCGCAACAAGCAGAAGAGCAGCTGCGTTGAGTCCGTCAGCACCACGGTGTTTAGCGTTTGGCGTTTGGTGTTTGGTCCGGCCTCTTTAGGAGCTCGGCTGGGATTTGAAAGCAGCAAGAGTTCAGTTTATCGCCGCAGAAGCCGGATTCACAGAGCCTCGACGCCTCGACTCTCTTCAAATGAGGAAACCGCTTTAAAGGAAACACTGGGAGAATCACAGCCGCTAACTGATGCTCAGTGTGTAGACGTGTGTTTGTGTGTGTGTGTGTGTGTGTGCTTCCTCCTTTTCATTTTCCTCTCATCTCATCCTTTTCTCAGTTTTGCCCTCGTCATCTCCTCTTTCTGGAGGAGGCGCTCCCCCTCGCCGCTGCTCGGCTTTGACTAGATATCCGCCACATTGTGATGCAAAGCGAGAGAAACTGGAGAATACAAGCAAGTTTCCTCTGTGCCTCATGTGGAAAGGGGATTGGCTGTAATCCCACGCATAATGGAGCAGAAAGCTCTTTCTCTTTTCCTCCCCCCCCACCACTGTTCTTTCCCTTCCTGGTGTCAGTTTTCTGCACCGGTGTCTTACAAAAGCTTGGCGTCGACCAAGATCGATGAACTCCATTCACGTGCGCGTCTCGTCGCTGGCACCGGAGTGTTTGTTTTTAATTACACTCTCCTCCTCTATTGTTTGCCAGATGATGATGGGTGTGGTTCGCGTCGATTTGTTTTCTTTCGTTTTTTTTGTTTAGACGGCAAGTCGGCGTTCGGCTTTTCTTCAATTCCGACGAGTCTGACGTCCCGGAACGTTGTTTTGGTTCATTTGTCTACTTACCGTCACGTATAAAAGTAACGAAAGTTGCTGGAGAATTTGTAGGAAGAACGCACGCACACACACACACACACACACACACACACACACACACAGCAATTCATTAAACCGATGGCTGACCCAAAGAGGAGTTCCTCTTACCAACCTGAAGCTAATTATTTTCTTGTAAAGTCCCGAGGTGTTTTATTTCTCTGAAACGAATAAATCTTTCTACGTCGATCAAAAAAAATACATTCTCCTGCTTAGTTTTTAAAGGTAATGAAAACAAATAAAAAGCGGGCATGTCGTGTTACTGAGCAACCACAAAAGATGTGCTATATAAACTGACACTGGAGACTCCTTCCATAAAATCTTAGCTAAACATCTTGGTATAGAAATAAAAATAAAATAATCTGTTTACTGTTAGACTTATTATTGATTACTGTAGACACGATCGAGTATAAGGACAAGAGCATTCATATAAACCTGTACAGCTTGGCATGAGGACATGACGCAGGCACGCAGTCATAAATACAAAAATCAACACTTTCTGACCAATCAGAACGGAGAACGTGACAGCGCTGTGGTGTGGTGCAGGAGCACGACCTTATCCTCGCTGACCTTGCGTGTCCTACATAATCGCACACAGTAGCTGAGGATGAGGACGATGTATAGTGGCAGGCCAAGCTGGTGTGTGTGTGTGTGTGTGTGTGTGTGTGTGTGTGTGTGCAGTCTGTCTTTTCAAGCCCACCAGAATTGGTTTCTAAAGGACCCCCACTATTGGTCGTGCAGCTCGTTAACCACATGCTGAGATAAAATCAAGCGCTGAGCACAAAGAGGTGAAAACCCTGCACCGAGTCATTGTTTGGATTCAGACTTGGATATCAGTGAACACACACACACACAGAAACAAGGGTGCTGGATAGAAATGCATCCCCTCCAAAAAAATGTCCTGCAGATGCAGCTCGCGGGAAATATGGAGCATGGAAATGACCCCCGTGTTTATTAAAGGTGACACAGATACTGCACTGGACATCAGTCAGCCACAACGGGTGATAGGCTGCTTTCACAAGATAAAACAATTCCGCTTGGAGCGGTTTAGTGCCTGGAAGGAGAAAAACCTGCCACTCGGAGCTATCATTAGATTTATTATTCCCGGTCATGAAGATGTGGGGATCTCAGTCTGATATCAGTTTGGTGATGTTCGCCGTCAATGCAGCTTCTGGAGAATTTAAGCTGTTTAAAGAAATGTGACCTGACTGAAGCAAGTCCAGCGATTGCATCCTGGACCATAAACCGTGTCCTTCATGTCAGATTATATGCTGAGGATCCTTCAGCCTATCATTTACGTCCTGTCTGTGATTAACGTGGGTTTGTAGATCTTTGCTCAGAAAGCAGGAAACAGGTCCACATTGTCTAAACAGAGCGTTTGGATGCTAATCTGCTAGCACGCCTTAACGCTAGAATTCCTCCTGTATTTCTCTGCATCTATTCGTTGTCCTGCCGCGAACTAACCGTGATGAGGCATTCTGTAGCATGGGGTTATAATTCTACAAAACGCTCTTTCTGCTTTTTAAATCCTGGTTTGGGAACGTTTCTTAATCACTACGTTGATCATTTGTAGCCGTGTTTGTAGTTATGTAATCCTTAGACAAGGGTCGTAACGGCGCTTACACTCACACTAAATGTACATTCACAGATCTCAACTCATCCCGAACAAAGACGATTCTTTAGATGACTCCTATAGCAGGACGTCATACAGGGTAAAGTCAGCTTTACAGCGAGTCGTCGCATCACATATTAGTGAGAGTCCCAAAAATAAACACGTCAATTATTTCTTGTTACGTTACAATGTTGGGAATTAAGGATGAAATATTTTCTGACTTAGAACTCTCCTCGTGTGCACTCACGAACATCAGCGCTGCGTCTCCTGTGTTTGTTTTTCTCGCTTGCACTGAACAGCAACGTGATTACACCGGAGGTTTTAAAGAAGAAAGAACAAAACAAAAAAAACACCCGACATATAGTACTGTGCAGAAGTCTTTATCCACTCCTCATTTCTTCTTATGTTGCTTCCAAAGAGCCAGACTTTCTTGTAATTTGTTTAACGCTGCTCTGGTACCATGGGGTCCATGTGACCACCAGCCCTCTTTGGACCATGGTTTTTTTTGGAAACGATCACGATTAGTGCCCTTGCCTGCCACGTATTTTCTCGTAAGGCCTTCCTAAGTATATGACACATGTTCGATAGATTCACAGTCTTTCTGCTTATTTTTTATTCAGATTTATTTTAGCTTCGCCGTAGTACCTTCAATGTGATGGGTACTATGAGGTCAATTTGACCCCAAGCGAAAATAAACCTAAATTAAAAATAACCAGAAAGACGGGTATGTGTGGTCACAGAAGCCAAAAACTGTCAGAAGAACCCCGATGGGAAATATCGTCAGACAGAAAC
>JAQMCW010000016.1:1807531-1817837 GCA_030068335.1 Chrysichthys cranchii | reverse complement strand
CCCCCCCAGGTCCTTATTTGGTCAGCGCACGTTTGCTTGCTTTACAATTTAAACTTCTTTTTCGAAGCTATTGATTGGTAGTCATGTCTGTTTTCGCTCCAGCAGATTAAAAAGGATGCTGGTAATTGATGAGGCGCACGCCCGTGCTGTGGAATTCAGATTAAGGAGCGGGGCGCGATAGCTTTATAGCTTTTGCTCCGTGTTAGCTCTTGTTCCGCTCCACTACCAATCCCATCACGGCACACTCAGCACACGGGCAGCATGGCTACACTCTGATACCGGAGAAAAACCCGAAGGCGCGGTACACAGAGCTGCAGGAGCCGTTCGCCAGACGCCGTCACCCTCTCCTCACGTCCACTAGGTGGGATGCGGGCAAAGGTTACGCTCGAGTAAAAGCAGGAACGCGGGCTAAAAAGATCTACGAGCATCATTCATTTGTAAGGAATAAAACAATGCTGTTCCAGGTAAATAATCACACAGAGTTCCTGATCCCACCAGCCAGGGCAGAAGCACATGGCATACTTTTTAACCGTTTATAGTTACATTTACTCTCACGGAATGTGTTCTCGCTGAGGTTATAGCGGCTACAAGTGGTCGGATCGTTCAACTCTTAAAGTTTGGAGACCTCCTGCGTCCAAAAAATGTTACCGTGTTGCTTCGGGCTGTTTCGAAGCTACAGCGCTGACACTGGAGACTCCTTCCATAAATGTCACCTAAACGTAAAGAAAACATCACCGTATCGACGATTGCACGGGTTTTTTTTTATTATTATTCGTTAATGTTGTGCACCCGTCGTACAGGCCTCTGAGACGGAGCTGTTATCAGAGAAACGATCAAATATTAGAAGGAATATTAATATAAAATCAATCGACACCTTCTGACCAATCAGAATCCAGGATTCAGCAGGCGCTATAGAACAAAAGGGGTTATTAGCATGATTACTGTGTCTGAGAGAAGACTATTCGCAAGTGTAGCTATAGAAAAAAACGAAGAGTCCGCGTTTCTGGCAGATTTCTTTCTGAACTCAAAGAAGAGTCACTTTTGGATGCTGCTATATGAGTGTTAGGACGACAGGTGATCGAGGTGTGTGTTCCTCGCATGAGATTTTGAACCCGCGTGTGAGTTTTAGGGCTCTGTACCCCCTGTAGCAGTGTATTTTATATCCTTTGGTTCAATAAATGTGCTGAGAGCTTCTTAGATTTTGCGGGTTTTTGTTCATCACGCTAGTACGTTTCCCATGACTAACAAAAAATGGATAAATATTATTTAGAGCATTTTCAAGATCATTCCTATGAATTTCCATGAAAGGTTTTGGTTTTCGATTATCATTATCAATACAGGCAACTTTTGACTCGCAACATTTGTGTTTTTACAGTTTTACTGTTCTCTAATGCATTGCACCCAGTTCTACAAGTTTTATATACACATTACATAAATACATTATGATTTAAGACAAATTCTGTCATAAAATCGTTTGAACGGCGCATCCCACGACTTCACGGACATAAAATCCAGCATTTAGTTTATAACAGGCTGTGTTCGATTAATGATCCCTCCCCAATTTAAAGTAATAAATAGATAGATAGATAGATAGATAGATAGATAGATAGATAGATAGATAGATAGATAGCCGTCTCACGACATAAAAACACCTCATTTTATCAACACATTCAATAGGAATCTGTCGTAATTGTACATTTATGATTATACACCGCTTTACGTCACGCACCGGTGGAGTCAAGCCTGCCTTGTGTTCGTTCATGGATGATTTAGATGGTTCATTCTGTAAGAATGATATAAATGATGGACTAATGCTAAAATCCTGTTTGTATGAAACTCACATACACACATGTTGTGCGACGGTCTTCTATTTGTCTTATTCATTTTAGATCATGATTGTTCGAGTGCAATAAAACTCTATAAGAGCAAGTTTATGCTCAGTGTAACACTTTAATATGACACATAAAAACTGTAAAATAAATAGAAAACACCAAATAAGATATAGGTATACATGTTTAATCAAAATGCCAGATAGGTAGATAATTAGATGACTTCTAATATTAAAGTCACATTAGGTGCCGTTTCACTATAACAGTGTTGAATAAAAAGCAAGAAATAAAAGAGTTCGATAGCCAGGATTAGATTAGATTAGATTAGATTCAGCTTCATTGTCATTGTGCAGAGTACAGGTACGAAGCCGAGTACTGAGCTGATATCAGCAGAAAGTATTGTTAAAAAGAATGAATTTGATCCGATTGTGTACAAATATAAAATACTGGATTTTTTTTTTTGCAACTGGAAATGCTTACATATAAAGAGACTTAAGAGTCTGGAGTTTTATGGGTTTTTTTTTTTTATTTGTAATTTCTTCTTTAATATATTTTTAAATATTTAATATAATAATAATATTTAATAATATATTTTTAAAAAGTTGATTTAGTTTAGTGTGAAATAGTTTAGCTGAATTTTAAAAAGCTGTGGTTTTGGGTCATGTTTTTAGTTATGTAGGTTTTCCTCAATTTTTTTAAGTGCTTCAAATTTTTAATGCTTTTAAAGCTTAGTTGGGTGGGGTGTTTTTTTTTTTTTTTATTGTTTAATGGGTATGGATATCGCCTGATGGTTTCGGTGTCGGAAGCATATCGTCCTTAAAAATAACCTACGTAACAATGGGAACAGTCAGTACCCTGTCACGTTGATTAGATTGGATTCGAATTGTTTTCTGTGACGAGCGTTTTAAAGGTATGTACAGAATTATACGCCTCAGCCGTGTCGGTACTCCGTGCGGTCAGGGAGCATGAGGCTGTCTCTCCCTTGCAGTGCCAGTAGAAGGAGCTGGTGAGGTGGTGGGTGCCGATGCGCCGCCCGCTGGTCTGTGTGGCTGTCTGGCTGACGTCTCTGTCTCCTCCTCTCTTCCGGCAGTTCATGGCATCAAGTGGACTTGCAGCAACGGGAACAGCAGCACCGGCTTCTCGGCTGAGCAGCTGGTGCAGCAGATCCTGGACAGCCACCAGACCAAGCCACCTCCCCGGACTCACAACTGCCTCTGCACGGGGACGCTGGGTAAGGGACTGCCGAGCGGAGAAAAGACGAGGAAAGCATGATTGCAAAGATTTAACAGAGAAAATATGTACGGTTTCCAAATGATGTCCAAAGTAGAAGATGATCTTATTGGATTTTTAGTGAAATGAAGGTAAACAGAGCGATGTGAGGAATGCCCAAAGCATCAAAGAACAAGTGTTTGGATGCAGACAGATGGGGTGTCTACATGGGAGGGTGTTTTCTCTGTGCATGCTGAATCCACCCTAAAGCTTCTTTCAGCACGGAATTTCCTAGAAGTTGCATCATAATTTCCATCCTGCGTTTAAATAATTATCATAAAGATGTCAATTTGTTGCTTTAAACAAAATATGTTCGTACTAGCTTTGTATAATCTGTTCAAGGTTTGTCATCTGGAGTACAGGACGAGTGTAGCATAATTTTGGAGAAAGCCCTAGATGATCCCCTGATGGTTTTTGTAACGTGAATATGTTTAAGATGAGCTCACCTTTTAGAACTTGCACTTAAATTACACTTATTGAGAAACTGTTCAAGTTATGAAGTACATAAATGCCCTGTTTTAAGAGGATGTAAAAGGCAGGTGAAGATTCTGGGTTATTTTATATGAAAGACACACAATATTGATTTTCATCCATAATAAGTTCTGAGGTACTATATGTACTATATAGTTGATATTATATGTCATCTGTGTTGCTTGCAGCTATTGTATTTGTTGCTATGCTCCAGAATGTAACTGGAATCCAGTTTTGTGTCTGTGCAGTATAGAGGTGTGCCACTAGGTGGCAGCCTTGTCACATAAATGAAATTCTGCCTATGTTCTCATTGCAAGGAAGGAAAAGATACTGCGTACATTGGTTTATGTATTGAGGTGTATTTATACAGGTGGAAAGTATGTGCCACTAAAAATACACCATCGCATTACACATCTAAATCGACTTCCTTTTTCTCAGCGTTCATCTCTATTCTCAGCAACACAGTCACAATATAGTTTGTACAGGGCCATTTCTAGATATAGGAATTATAAGCAGTCTGTTAGGGCCCCCATGCCACCAGAATGCAGGATATATCAAGTAGGATAGTGCTTAGGTCCCTTAGAGATTAAGTGTTCAACCCTGGTGTATGTGTTGTCACAGAAAACAAAAACTTCACCCACGTTCTTACCACTGCGTCTGTTCCTGTGTGCTCCAAATATCTACAGGTGCTGGTAGCAGTCTGCATCACAAGTGTAACAGTGCCAAACACCGCATCATCTCCCCAAAGGTCGAACCCCGTTCTGGAGGTGCTTACAGCAGCAGCACACACTCCGAAGTCCAGAACAGTGACGTTTCCGAGGGCAAGACCGAACACACCCATGGAGCAGGCAAAAATGGCAGGGCAACAGGCGAGGGCGCAGGGGTATCAACTGCACGAGAAAAGAGGAACAGCAAAGGACCGAAACCGGCTCTGCTTCATCAGAACAGTATGGAGGTGTCCTCCACCAACCAGGTTGAGGTACCAGACACCACCCAGAGCTCTCCTGTCTCCATTAGCAGTGGGCTAAACTCCGATCCGGACATGGCCGACAGCCCAGTGGTGACAGGTATGAGCCATGTGGCCTCCGTCATGAGCAGCCTCTCCCAGTCCGCCACTGTCTTCATGTCAGAGGTCACCGGTGATCCCGTCTACAGCATGTCTCCCACTGGAGATCCCAGTGCTCATCTCCTAGGCCCTGACACAGCCTCAAGCAGCTTGGTGCTGGCAGTCGCTGCTGACAGTCACAAATTTGCTTTTCCTGGGGCTGTGGGGGTGGGTCTAGGAGATGTAGGGTCCGCAGAGAGGTTGGCTATGCTTTCTGCAGCTAGCATGTCAGAAGAGCTTGTCCTGTCTAGCAGCCTAGAGTCTGGGAGCATCAAGCTACCTGAAACTACTGTGAACTTTGACCCGGACTGCTTTCTCAACAATCCAAAGCAGGGCCAGACGTATGGAGGAAATGGGCTGAAGACAGAAGTCAGCAATGCCAGCAGCTGCAGCAACGGAGGAGTTCGCTGTTCACCTCCTCTCAGCGACAATGGTTATGGCTTCAATGCCTCGCTGGTCAAGAATATAAAGACAGAGGATACATCATTTGAGCAGCAGCTGGCCAAAGAAGGTGGTTACCAGGTCGGAGAGGTGGTCAGTGGCGCAGGTAGCCTGTCCAGCACCTCAGGCAGTGGCTCTACCCAGAGTTCCCTAGCTCTGACACCAACTAGCTCATTGCTTCCATCTGGCGGTGGCTTGAGCCCTAGCACCACACTGGAGCAGATGGATTTCAGCGCAATTGATGCCAAGCAGGACTACTCAACTACCATGATGTCTGCTACAAGCTACGGTCAATCTATACCCAGCCCTCAGCTGGCCCACCAGAGCCATTCTCCCAGCTTCTTCCTGCAAGGCTCACCCCAGTCCACGCAGACACAGTCCCACCAGAACACTAGCACTTCGGCTCAGAACTCGCATGACTCCGCTGCTTACATGGGTTTGTCCGTAGTCAAGACTGATTCAACAGGCTCCAATGGGCATCACCATCACCATCATTCTCATCAAGGCCAGCACAGTGTGTCCAACTGCAACGGCAGCTCTCCAGCTGAGAGAAACGGGCAAGGTGGCACTCTTCAGGTTCTGCAGTACCAAAACCGCTTCGCAGGTGCCAGCAAAGAACAGGAGGAGGTTGGGAGTCTGGAACATCCAGCCAACTCAGAAGGACGGGACACAGGTGGCCAAGAAAAGGAGACAGAAGGCTTGATGAAGGCAGGGGATCACCTGCAACACTGTGTGGGAGATGGGACAGACGGCAGTGGAGCTACAGAGCACTACCTCCAACAACCAGAGAGCACCAACTTGGCAGCAGCAGGAAATGGAGGAACAGGAACGGGTACTAATAGTGGAACCCTGTGTAATGGCACAGATGGCAGCAGGGCAACTGGCAGTCCACATCATCAGCTCCAGCCTCTCCTACAGGGAGCAGGGCTTGTTCAGGGGCTCTTTAACAACATGGCAGCCCACCAGGCTCTGGCCACAAGTGGAACCAATGGAGGCGGTTCCATGGAGATCAGCCTAGATCACTTTGACGTCTCTTTCGGGAATCAGTTTTCAGACCTCATCAATGATTTCATTTCAGTAGAAGGAGGAAACGGCGCAGCAATCGGGGGACAAACAGGCAACTCACTCTACAGCCATCAGATAATGGCCCACTCAGGCACAGAAGGGCAAGTGTCATCTGGAGCAACCACCCAACAGATTGCTGAAGAGGGACCTGCACATGGAGCTACAGGGTTCAACTCTGCAGAACTCTGTCTCCAGCCCTGCTGCAGCCCGCAGTCGGCTCAGCCCGGGGCCCTGGGAGCAGACACTGGGCAGTTGGCATACATGCAAGTAGAGGAGGTAGTATCTGCGGCTGTGGCTCATGGGACCATGGGGATGCTTCAGAACACTGGGAGACTCTTTGTGGTGACTGACTACTCACCAGAGTGGTCTTACCCCGAGGTGAGCATGTCACTGTGTCAGTGGGGTTTGTTGTGTAATGTTTGTGGGGCTGGGGACACGGGAGGGTAACATTGTCAACTCAGAACTCCAGAGTACCTGGTACAGTGTGCAGAATTTCACATTCTCCCTGTGTCCATGTGTGTTACTTCAGTTTACCCAGCTTCCCTCCCAAATCAAACACACACACACACACACACACACACACACATGCACACACAGAGACGTTTAACTACTCTAGAATTGCCTCATGGTTCCCCGAGGGGTATTTTGGCCACCTCTTGGCCAGTGTTCCCAGGATAGGCTCTGACATACTGAGACTGAACATAGGATATAGGAGTTTCAGGAAATGACTGAGGGAATATTTGTGGAGCACCAGGAGTATGTACAGGTTGCCTGATTGCTGGGGTTGGTTTTCCTGTAGCTGTGGGGTAAAACAACCACAAGATGGCAGCACTTAAACAAAAATCCAGTAAACAAGACAAAGAAATGGTCTTTTTTTTTGCACATTAGTTTACATCAGCTGAGAATTGATGATGGGGCAGAATGACATGGGGCTAAGAGGCATTATATGGATTAATACACATAGAAGTATAAAATACATTTTATTTAATTATGACATACTAATAACCTGCAGCACTACTCTGAACACTGTGCTGTAAAGAGTGGATGGAGAGTAAGAAGTGTGCTTGCATGTTGTAGGGTGGAGTGAAGGTTTTAATCACAGGACCATGGCAGGAGGCCAGCAGTGACTACACTTGCCTGTTTGATCAGATCACGGTTCCTGCCTCGCTCATTCAGCCTGGAGTGCTGCGATGTTACTGCCCAGGTAGGAACTCAGACAGGGCGTGTATGCATGTAACTACAACCTTGAACCATTCGGCATTCATGCGGAAAGTGCATTTTAATTTTAGCAACTGAAAAAATTTCCTTTGTGTTCAAAAGGTGGGTTTTTTTGGACATAGCTTGCAAGCAAGGTGTTTCTAGATGTTTTCCATTAGGTTATTCTAGAAAAGTCCTAAAAATCAGTTTTACACAAAGAGCACAACTAAAGGCACCCTGGTACAGGTGGTTCCTGCATCTGTCTACCCTGCATGTTAATGCATGATGATATAAATAAATATTAAATATTAAAGGCACATATATGAGAGCAGGGCCATTGTTTAAAATTGAAAATACAAGATTTCAAGAATAGTCATGATATTTTTGGGTGGGTTAAAATACACAAGCCACTGTATGGACAAAAGTATGTGCACCCTTGACCATCACACCCATGTGTGGGTCTTCCCCAAACTGATGCCACAAAGTTGGAAGTACACAATTTTATAGAATGTCTTTGTATGCTGTAGAGTTACAATTTCTCTGAACTGGAACTAAGAAGCCCAAGCGTGTCCCGGCCTGACGGTGCCCCTGTGCACAAAGTCAGCTCCATGAAGACATGGTGTGTTAAGGTTGGAGTGGAAGAACGTGAGTATCCTGCACAGAACCCTGACCTCAACCCCACTGAACTGCTCTGGAATGAACTGAACCTGGAGTCTCCCCGATATCCCAAAATCAGCGCCTGGGTCGCTGAATGAAGCCAAATTCCGGCAGCCACGCTCCAACAGCTAGTGGAAAGTCTTCCCATAAGAGTCGCGCTCATAATAACAACAAAGTGGGAATGAATCTGGAATGAGCTGTCCACATACTTTTGGCCATATAGTGTATATTGAGAAAATATTGCTGTAATATCTGACATTATGATAAATAACGTTGCTATATATCTATTTTGAGGGCGGGAAAAGTCTTAAGGCACTTATACACTTACAGTACAGTACAAAAGTCATACTGCATTCAGTGTCCAGTGCATTATGGGATACGGACGCACCCATCAAGCATAAAGCTCCATATGCATAATGCATTGTGGGCCCAATGCTAAGCATACCACAGCTCTCCTTTCAGATTGTGACCATCGATAGACATGGAGGTGACCACTCTCTGTGATTTCTCCTCCAAAAAAGAGACAATAACTTCACCAAATCACCAACGTTCCCCGTTTTAACTCCTAAGTGCTGCTCTGTTGGTGCCATTTCTCCTAGTGTTGTGTCTTAATTCTTGAAATATTTCAGCTTTTTCCTCAGAATATTGACATTTTATTGTGGGAAAATTTCAAGTATTTTTATTTCTTTCTTTAAATGATCCAGTGAAACACTGTCGCCCCCATAAACCATGCACATCGATTACATTATTCACTTACAGATTTATTACAGTTTATTGGTTAACCCCGGTGGTATAACACATTATCTTGTCATTCACTTAGAAAATTTCTGAGGGTTATTAGTAAAATAAACATCCTTAATAATATAGAAGCATCGTGGGGTTAGTGGGGGAATTTCCCTTTCTTACCTTCCTTTCAAACCAGGCCTAGAGAATAAGGAATACAGTATTGAACACCGAGTAATAACTTATAGGGAATAAATATGTTTTGCCAGCAATGCTATGCCTCACGGATGCAAGCAGGAGATTACGAACGAAAGCAGTAAACAGAGCGTTTGTTTCCCCCCGTAGCTCACGACACAGGCTTGGTGACCCTTCAGGTGGCAGCCAGCAGCCAAATCATCTCCAACTCGGTGGTGTTTGAATATAAAGCCCGCGCTCTCCCCGCTCTGCCCACCTCTCAGCACGACTGGCTCTCCCTGGACGGTAGGTCACCAAATACACCATTTATAGCTCATGAAAGGCTCTAATTATTGTTGTGGCATGTTTTAATCAAACGATTGTTGCCCGTTTCTGCCTTATGCTCATGAGTGAGTCGCTGCTGAATTTAATAAGCACACCTTAAAAGGTATACGTGTGAGGAATTTCTGTTTACGCTGATATGAGTAAAACTATCAATTAATAGGGTGAATTTGCACTGACATGTTCTCGAATATGATTAGTTGATTCATTTTCAGATTTTCTTCCATTATTTGACAATGACGCAGGTTCAAATCACAGGTTTATATTAACGCACTCAGGGTTTAATAGGGTTTTTTTTGGACCTTGTACAGAAGACGATCCACATAATCTAAGATTAATGATAAACAGGTTGTGGCGTTACCCGTGTAAAATGTGTAATTGTTGCTATGGTGATGTTTTAGCATTTATGGAAGGAGTCTCCAGTGTCAGTGATTTGTAACAGATGCAAAGCTTGAATTGTCTTCTAGTGACTTCGGAAACTGACAAGCTGTGTTTTTAGCTATTTCTATTGTAGCTACTGTAATGTACGTGGACGTTCCACTATATGGAATATAAATAGAAATGGATAAAAAAAAATCCATTCTTTAATTAATAAAAATTGTACTGGTTGGCAAACTGCTGTGTTATAAGAAGAATAAAACACTACTACACACCACAAGTGTTTCATTCCCTATGTACAAGCAGACGTTGTGGATTGGTGATTCGGCTCTGATACAGGATTTTAAAAAACGTACATCTTTTTTTGGGTTTTTTTTTTTTACCTTGTGAACCATGTGAGTTTCTTGGTAAAATGTGGATTAAACATGTATTAAAAAAGAAATTCAAGAGAAATTACAGTACAGTGGACCCTCAGGTCGCGAACACATTGGATGGCGAACAAATCGATGTACGAACTAAATTCCTGAACAGATTTTGTACCGACCGATGAACAAATCCTCGCCTGACGTACAGAAAATCAACCCACGCTTCACACCACAAACATTCAGTTCCGCTCAAGCACTCGTGGTGTGAACGTGTTCGACGCATTTTTCCG
>JAQMCW010000016.1:1790431-1805115 GCA_030068335.1 Chrysichthys cranchii | reverse complement strand
TGATTTGAAAGTCTTTTAGTTTTCATTTTATTCAACTTTAAAGAACGTCCCAACTTTTCTGGAATTCGGGTTGTACATTTTACTTACCTTACTGGCTTAAATTAAAATTTTAAAAGTGCTCACAAAGCAAGAAACTAGACTTAACCCCATTAGCACCGATTGCATACTAAAGTAGAGACGTGTTTTATTTTCGCATGCGTGTTTGCAGAACTTTAACCCGATTTAATAGTTAAGTGTTATTGTTGGCTTGTTTTCAGGATTTCTAGTTTTGGATTGCTTTTGCATGTGCTCACTGGAGTGCTGTGGAACGATTTAAGGTGTTACTGGCCATTAAGTAGTAACGGTGTTTAATGATTCGTGAAATCATTTGAGCTTTCTCGCATGAAATAAGTAAAATTACCTTTAAACAAAGGACCAACAGATTGGTTTACTTGTTGTATTTGCAGTACACCCTCTTGAGTCGCGATGTCGCTGGCGTGTTCACATTCCATCATTTTAGTCTGCTTGAACAGCTCTGTGATAATTCATACTAGAAACGTTCCAAGGCCACTAAGGAACGAAAAACCAGCTTTCAGACGACGCCTTGCTTTCAGCTGTAACCTTAAGTGAAGGTTGTATGCTCATAAGAATATATGATTTATCTTTATATTATCGTGGGTATAGAGCGCTTTAGTGCCATCGGTTAGGTTTTGTCATTGTTCGTCATAAAAAAACAAACAAACGAAAAGATATGGATTATACTGCTCTAAATGCGCTCAACACTAATACAAATTTTGCCTAACAGATAGCATTCTTGACCAATCAAAGTGCAAGTAGCTACTGTACGCAGCCAGTAGGTAACTATTGAACAAAAGTTTGAGTTAAATGTACTAAAAAAAAGTGCTTTAAAACTGCTAGTTGATTTCTTGGTGCCATGTAAACCTTACTTCCATGCGGTTAGATCAATTTAAGACTCTCGTGTGTGGAAATTGGGAAATTGTTCAGTCTCACTCCTGTGTGTTTTCCATTGCGGAGACTGTGACTTGCATTCATGTAGCCGAATGTTTGGAAATCTAAAACGTTTTGGGGTTTTGTTTTGTTTTTTCCTCACCCAGAAATGCAAAAGTCCTAAAATAAACATCTAAAATGAGCAGTGTGTTGTTGCTGTTTTTTTTTTTTTTTAAACAGACATTTGCACAGTGTTGTACATCCCTCCCAAGTCAACACTGTGTCCAAGAACGACTCTGAGGCTTGTTTTTAGGGTGTTTTCTGTCGCTGTTATTCAGGGGTGTGTGTGAATCCTGTTCTATGCAGCTTCCAAAACCCAATGCGATGAAATTCCACTAAATGGCATTACCACGGCACACACACACAAACACACACACACATACACACACAGAGACGCACAGCGTGATCGCGCATGAACCCAATAACCTGAGTGTTGCGCTCGGCGTGGACGCGAAGGCGCTCTCTCCTCTCCCCGCATTGTCATAATGCAGTGGGGAAAACGCGTTTATCCGCAGCGCTGCAGCTCCACAAGCACAAGCCAGACGAGGGAGCAGGGGTGCACAAACTACTGCCCACTGACCCCCATCACACACCACTCCACACCACACCACACACACGCACACACACGCACACCACGCCACACAGCAGCACAGCCTTTTGCTTTTTTTTTTTCTTTCTCCAAAGCCCTTTGTGGTGCGGTTTAAGCGGAGCGACGGCGCGACAAAAGAGTGCGGCGCTTCATTTAGCGCCATCATGTGGATCTGGGTTAGTGGCCAAGCTCCGATTTCGAGTTCACGTAAAGATCTAGAGCACTGGGACGAGATAAGATGACACGACATGACGTGAGAGAAGCACACCGGTGTGTGAAGGCGCATCACCTATTGTTTAGCTTTTTATTATTATTGTTATTATTATCATTATTATTATTATTAAATCGCTTGTGCACGTTTTACAAAGTAATGGTGATCCGTGGTATTTCAGAGATGTAACCCCATCTCTTAAGGCATTTTATAATCCAAATAAACACCAGGAGAGTTCAGGAGACGGTGAAAAGACCACGCTTTGGCTTCGCGCTTTTTGGGTTTGAGCGCCAAGCAGATGGATGGATGGAGGAGGAGGAGGAGGAGGAGGAGGAGGAGGGTCTTTATCTTCCTCTCCACTCCCCTCACTTCCACTTTGTTCTATTGTTGTTGGGTCTGTTGGTGAGCTGCTCTGTGTCAAAAGCGCAGGAGAGAAGCATCTGTGAGTGACAGGAAGCACCACGAAGCGTTCCGGTCAGTTCCTATTGTTATTCATGTTAATATTGCACATACCTGTGTGTGTTTGTTGTTGTTTGTTTTCGTGTGCGTGTGTGTGTGTGTGTATTTTAATCCTATGTGAGGGCACTAAAGTTTAAGAGCACTGCATTCAGAATTGTAAGTGATAAAGCATGTGGTTATTTAACTGATTGGTTCCAGGTTTGCATTTAGGAGCTGTAGTTCTTGCTCTGCCCGTAGCAGCTGACTCGTGTTGTAATAATGTGTGTCATTCTTCAACATGTGAGTAATGCAGCCTGCCAAGCAAGGCACACACACACACACACACACACACACACACACACAAATACTTGGCTGTACAGGGATCTGGGGAAATATAACCTACCTGTTAGTATAACTTGCACAAGTTGAGTCAAAATATGGAGGTCAGCCAGGTGTTGTTGTTGTTGTTGTTGTTGTTGTTTGCGGTTTTGTGTTTGTGAGGGTTTTTTTGTTTTTGTTTTGCTAACGATCCTCCGGTGGATGTGCGTCTAATGACTGTCAAGCATCAGGCCGTAAATGCCAATCACACCACCGAGCATACAAATCGTCCGGCTCTTCCTGGGTCATTCAGCTCCTGGATCAGTTTTCAGAAAACAGCAGTCTATAGGAAGGAGCAGGACTGCTCGCTTGTTGGCCAAAAGTGTTTTTCATGCCAATTAATTAAGTAAATATCACGTTAGATTTTTTTTTATATATATAACCGGTCATCATCACTGATTTATCCAACAACCTGTCACTTGTTGAGCTTTTTACGTCAACAAGTCCGAGTGAAACCTGTATAAAATAGCCCACCCCCTTTCTGAGAAGTTGGATCTGGGGCGCTTTAATCCAGCCTGGCTGTGAAAGTTCAAAGTTCCCCGTTCCACACTGATGAGATTTCCTGCTTGGATTTGTTATTAAAGCTTCAGCCGGGCCTCCCGCGCTCGAGCGGCTCTGCGCTCGAACTTATCAGTCAAACCTTCTCAGGGTTTTTTGTTTTTTTTTTTTTCTTTCAAAGTGTGAGAAGACAGAATGCTTCCACTTTTATCTCCACACTTAAAGATTCTCCACACGACCTGGACGATCCAGGAGAGGCAGGAAACAAGCGATCTTTCCTCCCGTCCAAAAACAGACCCCTTAGATTTATATATGTTTATATATTAACAAAGGACCATCTCTCTTCTGAACGAGGCACTCTAAAGTGAGGGTTTCTGGAAACCAGAGTGCTACGGTCGTACAGTTTATTCGGACTGAATGTGAGTTCTGAAACATTACCTTTGTATCTGAAATGAAACCTGTCTCCACAAACCTGTCCCCATGATGAACAGCATCATTACAAAACAAAAAGCACAGTGCCCCGGAGAAAACAACGCAGAAGGGGGGGGCGAAAGACATCACATTACTCTTGTTTCAGCTGTCCACGATCGTGTCTCTCTAAGTTCACACTCCGAAATGTACCTCGTCTAGGCGTCGAACGTCCGACCCCGGGCGAAATCTTTGTTTTTCTTCTTTTCTTTTCTCGTTCTTGGTTTTTTGGGGCTAAATAAGACCAGCCCGGATGAAGGGCTTCGTTGTGCAGCCTTGTGCATTCCTACGTGCAGTATTTTGTCTGGAGGATGGACTCGAAGACTTAACACATGTAATCAGTGCAGGGATTGTGATCGTAGAGGTAATGGTATTACCCTAAATCCATTTCACCTCCCACTCTATCTACGGCTGCGAGCACCTGTCCGGGGGTGTAATCCACCAACATCTCCAGCATTAGGACCTGTTATCCCAGCTGAACTAAATCCCCGTCCTGAGACACAATCACTGTGCGTTACAACTCCAAGTCAAATCCCCAGAGCGCACAATCAGGACGCTCTCCAAACCCAATCCTGTGTGAATATTTATTTATATAATAATATTTCTATATGATTAATACACATTTTGTTTCGGGGTTTTTCTGGTGGACAGATTAGTATTTCAGATTTCTAAAAATGACCCCCCTCCCCCCCTCCACACACACATACATACATACACATTTTTTTTTAACCTTTCCGTCTGATGTGAATGTGCTCGAGTGAATAAACACACACGCTGGACATGCTATCCGTGACTCATCTGTGGATTAAATCAGTAATCAAACAGCCGGCTGCGTTTCCTCGACACAAGCAGAGCCCCGAGTGCCGAGCAGCAACAAGTGTGCGAGCGCCTCAGCAGAGTTTAGGACGAAGAAATGGTGCAAGATCCCCCACTTTAGAGCATGATGCAACATCGTGATGAAACAGAGAAACTGGGCTCTGCAGCAGGGTATATTAGAGCGAAATACACAGAGAGCCTGGCAACAGCGGCTTTAGCGTCTCCATCACGAGGTGGACTAATGCAAGGCACACGAGATTGATTCTGACTGACCGGTCGGACCGCGCAGCCCAGTGGACTTCCTGCTCTGATCTCTGATGCAACAAACTGATAAAGAGGGTAAACGCTGTGAACTTACTGTTCTGTATTTTTTCCCAGTATTTGTAGGTGTGTTTTTTACTTACTTCTTGTACGATCCATTTGTTTGCACTGGATTGTCAGTGAACGGGAATGTGACCGATTTAGATGTTTAGATACCTAAATAGTGTCACGTGTACTTAGTCTTCTAGTCTCCTTTTTGTATTTTAAAGCATGCACAAGCCATGCTGAAGGGACAAAATGCCAGGGAACAATGTTAAGAGGACTTATTAAGGGCAGTTTGGAAAATTTGCTTGAAATCAGGAAAGACAAAAGACCAGCGTGCATTCCTCACTTGACATTTAAGCATTGAGTAGTTTGCCTGGACTTTGGCTCGGCAGTGTGTTTTGTTTTGTTTCTTTCACTTTGGATGGATTTTAAACTGCTTCGGCTAATGATATCTGTACACCACAGAGTACAGTTTGTAGTTGGTGTTTGCTAAAACGCTGCCCTTCGCCTGTGTAAGCCGTGCCACAAAGCTCACAGCATTTAGTAGCCCGGTTGCTCCGTTCCTGCCCTCGTCTGATTCGTTGTCTCCAGGCTGTGGGAGGTGTCGGAAGAGGGTAGGGCTGAGCGTTGATTATGTCGAGGCATTGTTGTAGTGTCATTCGGTCCCTCCTTTCCCCCATCTCCTCCTCCTCCAACCTGTTTTTGGCGTACGTGCACCGCATTCTGAGTCACTCAGAGTGGACAGAGAGAGAGAGAGAGAGAGAGAGAGAGAAAGAAGGAGAAGGGAGGGAGAGAGAGGGAAGGAACAGCAGGTGGAGATGACATCATCTGCACTGCACCAACACTGCAGCACTGTTCGAACAAAGGCACGCTGTAGCCGCTACGGCTAACGCCGAGATGCTCTCTCAGCCTGTTGACAGGGCGGAAATGTGTAGAACATACACACACACACACACACACATATGCACAGATTATCATCACCCTCTGGTTTCTCCTTCACCCTTCCCATTGATTAAAAAAAACCAACCCAAAAAAACAAACAAAACATCAAGCTTGTTTCCCCGCTACGCCTCATTTCAGTCTCCAGGCCATTTTGAAAAGTCTCTAAATAAACGCGTCGAGCCCCAAGCCTCGTTTTTTTTGTCCTGGCGTCTCCGCAATAGGAACGCATCCACTATTCAGTCAGGAGAACCCTATCGATGGGTCCCACAGACGCGCTCTTTAACACAGCGCGAGCGCTAATCGACTGCTCTCCTGTCTGTTCGACAGACAACCAATTCAGAATGTCGATCCTGGAGCGCCTGGAGCAGATGGAGCGCAGGATGGCTGAGATGTCCGGCCAACAGCAGCAGCAGCAGCAGCAAGGCGGCGGAGGAACGTCTGAAAGTGGAGTAACAGGTGGAGGTGGAGGTGGAGGAGGAGGAGGAGGAAATGCCGACCAAACACAGGTGTGTAACACCACTCGGTCTTCAATTATTCGTCACTTTGTTACCTGGAGTTTTACCACAGAGGGGTTGAATTCTCCATTCTCATTGGTCAAGTCGTTCTCCATCATCACATGTATCTAAGTCTTCTAGGTCACTCTAATCTAAGTCCCAGAGGCTCGTCGTCAGGTGTTATTACTTCAGTAGGAACCACAAAAATGGACTAAGAACGTGTAACTGGTGATATTTTGCCACTTTCTGGAACTTTATTTGTTTTTAATGCGCAAATTTTTTTATTACTGAGCAGTTTCCACGTTGCGACCTGCGATCTTGGTAACTTTAACGTTACGAGACGGTTTCCCGAGCACAGATTAACCCTAGTCCTGGTTTAAACTAAATTTTAAATGGAGAATCTTCATACAGAAGTTAAGTTAAGCCAGGACTAGGGTTACGCTGTGTCTGGGAAACCAGCATTAAGTGTAACTATAAATTGTCGAAAAGTTTGACAGTATATTTATTATTTAATAATCCTAAGAGGAAGAGTCAGTCTGCTTCATCACGCTACCCCATTGTTGATCATTTTCATATCTAAGAGCGTGTTGTGATTGTATAGTAATACGGGCAGATTATGTAGTGATGTACGTCTCATGTGCCGTCCCCTCAGCTTTCCCCGGGTCAGGGTCAGAGTCAGGGACAAGCTGGAAGCTCTTTTGAGAGTCGTGTGGTGGTGGTGTGTGAGAAGATGATGAACCGCGCTTGCTGGGCAAAATCCAAGCACTTAATCCACTCCAAAACCTTCCGCGGTATGACCCTGCTCCACCTGGCCGCTGCCCAGGGTTACGCCAACCTGATCCAGACCCTCATCAAGTGGCGGTGAGTGCATGTTTCAAGAACACAACTGAAAGATTAGTCGTAGCGCTGATGCACAGTGCTGATTTTTAGTTTCTTTCACAGCACTAAGCATGCAGACAGCATTGACCTGGAGTTAGAGGTGGATCCTTTGAATGTCGATCACTTCTCCTGCACCCCGTTGGTGAGTCTTTGGTGACTAATTTTTGTTTTTGGTTTTTTTCCCTAAAGTAAATGCTGTCTTACCTCGGTATCTTGTATCTTGATATCTTGTGTTGTACTTTTCTTCCGTAGATGTGGGCTTGTGCTTTGGGTCACACCGAGGCAGCGGTGGTTTTGTATAAGTGGGACCGGCGTGCCCTGGCTATCCCTGATTCTCTTGGACGCTTACCGTTGGCCACAGCCCGATCCCGGGGTCACACCAAGCTGGCGGAGTGTCTGGAAAATCTTCAGAGGGAAGAACAGCAGCAGCAGACCCCTGCCACCAACATGGCTTTCTCTTCGTCGGCAGAAAGCTCCACCACGGAGGGCTGGATGAATGTTTGGGGAAGCGAGACCGCTTCTGGAATCAGAGGGAGCAATGCAGCTAGCTCTGCTCCAAGCTCAAATCAAGGTGACTAGTTGTTAGATGCTAAATCTACTGATGATTAAAATGTGCATTCAGTAACGACTGAACAAACAAATACTGTACAGACCAATAATAGCTGGATTTAAAGTATGATTCCACTGTTTTGTTTTGTTTTTTTTTTCCTCTTCTGCAGATTTGAGGAGGCCCAGGTCTGAATCTTCCAGTTTCTTCAACAGTGAAAGTCAAGGTGATGCTCCGTTAACCAAGAAACACAAACCCAATCCTGAGATCCACCAAGCAAGGCCCAGCAAACCCGGTTCTGCCCCTCTGGGTGTAGGAGAGCAAGTCCACAAGACTAAAACATGCCCTGTGAAGGCAGCCAGAGCAGGAATGGTGGACAAAGAGTCTGGAAAAGGAGACAAGCTTCAGCCAAAGGTGGGCTCGGCTTGCGGAGGCGGGCGATGGACCGGCAGGCAGACCACCGGACGCAGAGGGCCGATTGGAGGACTTGCTAAAGAAAGATTGGCCAACAGGCTGAGGTTACGAGAAGCGTCCAGTACCGGATCAGTTTCCGAGCTTCTTTTGGGCCAAGACGACCTGGAGAACACAGGGGACCTACAGGTGTGGAAATGCACGTCGCTATCAAAACCAGTTCGTTAGTTCGTGCATCTTGCTTAAGTGCAACGAAAAGCCTCAACTATGTTAGTCAGAAGGCGATGATTAATTTTCTATAAAAGCAGCTGTGACGGTCGTGCACCTACAAATCACAGGTTTCTTTTAAAACGCTCATCCTGATGCGTTATCGTTTCCATAGTAACAGCTCATTCCCCAGGACATCCACAGCAGCTTATATGCAGATTAAAAATGTAGAATCATTGATACGGTGACGCTTTCTGTAAGGAGATGATTATTTAATGTTCATGGAAGGAGTCTCCAGTGTCAGCGCTTTGCAACAGTTTCCGAAAGAGAAAAAAGTTCGGCTGATTTATAGCTGCTATAACGTAAGTGATACAGGAGCTGATTTGTTTCACAGACACTACACAAGGAACTTTAAATGAATTAAAATGTATGAATTGTGAAATGTCATGCGTAAATAGATAAAAGGTTTTAATTGTTTGCAACTTGCCATGGTATAGAGGAATAAAAGCATTCAGCGCTTGCTTTTATAGGTACGACATTGGGATAGCAGTAACCCAGCCCCGTCACACCGCATCGCATTGTTGATTATTTTCCCGTAGCTGCACGACACTAAGGGGCTCTCACTCCTTGGGTATCTTATTCCTGATAAGCTATGAGCAGATTTGATAAGGTGGTGATTTCCAGGATTCACACCTAAAGTCCTCCATGTTTCAGTTGAATATGATGACTCTAGCTGAGCACATCATCGAAGCGACGCCCGATCGCATCAAGAGTGAAAACTTCGTGGCCACAGAGTCAGCGCCTCTGGATAGTGTTGAGGTCAACAGCACTATGAGCTGGTTAGCTACCTACCTCGGAGATGCAGAAAGGTAAGACATTCACTCATACTATGACGATCCTGTAAAGCACGGGTGTCCGGTCTTACCACGGGGTGCAGGTTCTTATTCCAATCAGTCAGGAGTCGCACCTGAGTCCAACTGTTTACTCAGTTGATCTTGGTTTTCAGTAGACTCAGGTGAGGCGTTTGCTCGGTTCGAATGAATACCTGCACCCGCACCAGCCCTTCCTGGGTGAGATTGGACACTCCTGCGGTGAAATATGCTTTATATCCATGGGTTCTCATTTTAAATATGGGCGTTACTTTTTTCCAGGTTCTTATACAGCAAGCCGCTGGCGTGCTCCACGGGATTGGGCGGCGGTCACGCAGACAGCCACACGGACTCCGAAGGTCCTTTCGGGAAACTCGGACTTCCATCTCCTGCAGACTGGAGCGCGTTCCTTAATGCCTCTCACAGCAAAAAGGAGCGGGATTTAACCCAGCTGGCCCTGTCTGACCACGAGCAGAGAGAGCTGTACGAGGCAGCACGCCAAGTCCAGAGCACCTTCCGCAAATATAAGGTAGGGCCCATCCGGATCCAGGGACATCTCTGTATCACTGCTCATGCAGGCTGTCATGGTGTTCCCCTCTTTTTTGGTGTTCATTGTGGCCTGGTTTCAGTCATTGTGCCGTATCGTGTGGTGTTGCAAAGAAACCCGAGATACAAACCAGATCTCTCAGGTTTTTTGTGGGTTTAAAGGTGACAAGATGGTTTGTGTTTCGATTTGTGCTTAAGAAGTGTTGCACTTAAGCATGAGGAGTCTTGCTTGAGCTAAAGCATGGCCTGGCTACAGGAAATGACTGCATTGTTCTCTCTCTATATATATATTTATAAATATATATAAATATATAAATATATATATATATATATATACAGTTTGTATTATGTGTGTCCCATTCCCAAGTCTATAACATACTGACCTTACATCTCCAGAGGATGTCGTAGAGTTTCAGGTGCTTTGACAATCAAAGCGGACTCCCCGGCCAGCCGAAAAAGTGGAATCTAATGCTGTCTCCGTGGTCATGCCCTCGCAGGCCCGCTGCGAATACTAACCTGTCCCCTCTCCTGTCCTCTCTTCCTCTCTTTGCCTCTTCTCTTCCTCCCTCCCTCCTGCAGGGGCGTCCACTCAGAGAACAGCAGGAACTGGCAGCTGCTGTAATTCAGCGCTGTTATAAAAAGTACAAGCAGGTAAGCTCGCAAGCTTGGCCACGTTGTCCTGTATAGCGCTTTACTCTGGTCTTGAGCACCGTCATATTTGGTATACCTTCATCTCCTTCCTCTTTCTTCCACAAGCTGACATGGATAGCCTTGAAGGTAAAACGGGCATTTTTCATAGGACGTGCGTGTGATTTGGAGAAGTGGTGCGATGCAAACGATTGCTACGTACGTTTGGGTGTTTGGATGTTTGGATGTTCACGCTCTTGTTTATTTCCTTCTTACAGTATGCACTTTATAAGAAGATGACGCTGGCCGCCATCCTAATCCAGAGTAAATTTCGTAGCTACTACGAGCAGAAGAAGTTCCAGCAAAGTCGTCGGGCAGCCATGCTAATCCAGCAATACTATCGCAGCTACAAGGAGCTGGGCCGACCCAACTCGGCCTCTCACGCCGCTGCAGCTGCAGCCCTAGTGCAGCACAAACTCAGGTACAGATACGCCTGCGATCGGCAACCGAAAGCATCACGTTGAAAGGGGGTTCTGAGCGGTTAACGGGAAAGTGCTTGTCCTCGCGTTCAGAGATTCCGAGACGGCAAAATTGTCCATGCTTTCTGGGTGTAAGGCGCATACGCTCTTCCACCACGCCCATCACAGTGGCTTTGGCCAATCACATGCGCCTATGAGGTCGTGTATTGGGAAGGGGGTAGATACCGCTTTCCTCCCAGTGTCTTCTACGGCCTCTGTCATGTGATAGGGCAGAGCTGATTGGTGGGCGGGAACTGGTCAGGACTAATTTAGTGAGAAAGTGCGAAGGAAGAAAGTCCTATGCAGCAAGGTTTCAAAAAGAAGTGCATTTCCCGTTCAGTCTCACTCATTCCTTTTTAAATTCTGAAATCTCCCACGCTTTTGCAGCAAATGCTCAAACGTATACTGTTTAAAAAGTCCAAATTAATAAACACAAATTAATCTGTTAATCCCGTATAAACGAATGGACGGCCTGTATAAACATGCGACTTATATAAATAGATTTAAAATAAATAATAGGCCGTACCATCCTTTGGTAAATAAAACATCGTAATTGTTGTCAGTTTGCTTCAAGGTGCACACCTCGTGTTTCGGAAGAAACTTCAGGGCTTCTTCAGTGTACATCAAGTAGATGTAACACGCCTACTACATGACACCTAGTGTTAGGGTTAGTGTCTGGATTAGGGTTAAGGTTTGGATTAGGGTTAGTGTTTGGATTAGGGTTAGGGTTTGGATTAGGGTTAGTGTCTGGATTAGGGTTAGGGTTTGGATTAGGGTTTGGATTAGGGTTAGTGTCTGGATTAGGGTTAGGGTTTGGATTAGGGTTTGGATTAGGGTTAGTGTTTGGATTAGGGTTAGTGTTTGGATTAGGGTTAGGGTTTGGATTAGGGTTCGGGTTAGGGTTTGGATTAGGGTTCGGGTTTGGATTAGGGTTAGGGTTCGGATTAGGGTTCGGGTTCGGGTTAGGGTTAGGGTTCGGGCTGGGTTCAGGCACTGGGTTAGGATCTTCTCGCAGTACTTCTAGGTGTTAACACGCCTCGTCTCAGGGGATGTGTCATGTACCAGAGTGGGTGTGTCTTGTGTACATGACTGAATCCCCGATTACCTCTCTGTTATTCCTTAAAGGTGTTTATTTGAAATGAAACGTTCACTCTGTTCCAGAAGTGGTCTGCTCACCAAGCAGGAGGACCAGGCCGCCAGAAAAATAATGCGATTTCTACTCCGATGTCGCCACAGGTAAGCCACGGCTCCGATCAACCACCTAACTGATCTACACCAAGCCACTCTCTTTGGCCTAGTGTCCATCTTAGTCGTCATTCAGTCTTTATCTCCACTTGATGTTACATAGAGAGTTTAAATGAAATTTTTTTTAAAAATTAAAAAAAAGATAAAGACACCTTAGTTGTCATTATTCCTGAGCCTCTACTGCTGCTAATGATCAGGTTGAACTAGGAGAAATGTTAATTCCCTCGTGGATCACCACCCTGCACCCCATTTTATGGCCCCTCCCCTTCCCCTCCAAACCCTACCTGACCCTCAGTATGTGCTAATAGCTATGTGGTGTTGTTTTGCTGTTTACGCAAAGCCCCTTGATGGACCATAGACTGTTCAAACGGGTGAGTGCAGCCTCGGCAAATCGGCCTGTGCCCCCCCCCGAATTCCTGTTTTATCTGACCCTCTCTCCTCCTCTCTTTGTATTCCTTAATTCTTAATCTGTCTCAATCTGTCCTTTTTCACTCTCGCTTTGTCTCTCTCTCTTTCTCTCTCCATGTCTTTTGCTTTATGCCTGCTTGCATGATGGCCAACTTGAAGCCTCCGTGGATTTGAGCCTCTGAATGAGAGAGAGAGGATGATCGTTGTAACGAACGATCCAATGACGGATATTTCCAGCGAACGCTAACCAAATTCCCCAACCCCCCCCACCCCCCTTCAGTCACTCGATTCATTTCTCCTCCATCTCTCTTGTCATGAGGATGCTTTCTGAGAGCACTCTGGACTGACGGACTGCTGGATAGTGTGGATGGCATTGCATGCTGGCCAGAGGAGGCCTTGCTTCTTTTATGGGGCATGCTGTAAATGACATCACTTCCTTTAAGGAAGGGGTTTTAGCTCTTGAATGCTTGGCTGCCTGTTTCTTATACTCTACTTGCCTTGGGTTTAATAATAATAATAATAATAATTTTTAAAAAATCAACTCAAATAAAAAGAACGCTTCATTGAGGGGGTCAGGGCTGCGAATTTCAGCCGTTTTTCTGATTCTAAGTGTGTTGGATACGACAGAATGTTTGCAGTAATACAGAGATGACGTTATTTCTGCTGTTCATTAACATTTTCTCTTCTTAACTCTCTTGTTATGATGTATAAATTGTGTGACATGATGTATTGTGCATGTGTAGAATAAGTTACTAACCACGTTAGCGGTGAAACATTCCTATTAGCTGTCAAGTCCTTATTACTTTTTATTCTGAATTTATTCAGAAGGGGTTTTTTTGCATGTAGTGTATTGATGATGTCAGGTATGAATTATTTTTTTTTGTCATGTTCAAAACTTACCGGCGGGAGGTTATTTCGTCAAAATGATCTGAATGATGAAAGAGTCCTTTGTGTCATGTCGGTTATTTGTGTAAAAGAGTATGAGTGCTGGTTAACTCCAGGCCTGGAGCTTCCAGCAATGTCATGATGTCATGTTTTCCCTCATCCGTGGGAAATTAGTATAGGACTGCAACACACCATCATAGTGACCCTGGGGACAGGAACAACGCTGTAGTACATGGGATCATTTTAATGCAACTCCTGAGTTATTATTCCTCCTGCATGTTCAGGTTAACAGCCTTGCTGTGTGTAATGTTTATGGAGGAACCCTCAGGGCCATGCTGTTACAGGAAAATAATCAACGACGCAAAGTGCTCCTGTTTCCACTCCAAAGTACATCGCGTCCCAAAGTGTTTAATTCCACTTACACACATGCTCACAGAATTAAGCCGAAAATTGCATTTTCTTCTTGTTATTCATCTGTAGTTAATGATTTAGTAAGAACAGTTCCTGCTAGCACGTATAACACATCAGCTCTAAGTTGTTGTTCTCTCACGTTCTCTGGAAGGTAATAAGACAAACACATGCAGCTTGTCATGGAGAGATCGCAAAGCACAACGTAGGACATGGTGGAAAATGTAAAGTTTACGAAACGCCGATACTGGAGTCTCCTTAAAGTCTCCATAAATGCCATCACGGAAAGTTTCACCATTTCAGCAACTTTATGAATCGGTTTATGATTATTCTGAGATTATATTTAACATCCTTCATGATGCAGGTCACTGTAAATGAGCTGTTAGTGAACGTCAGAGCTGCTGTTCGGGAAAATGAATCAACACCTCGAGACCTGTTACAATCCAGAATTCAGGAGCGCTGTGCATAATCCGCGTGTGCGTGCGTGTGGGTGTCCTCCTGCTAAATATTTCAGGGAGAAAAGCATTTGAAAGCATCTGTCTAAAAGACGAACTAACCCTTCGTCCCTGTGTTTCGTCTTTTCTTTCTTGCAGGGCGAGAGAACTGAAAAAGGCCAAGGAACATGAGAGCTCGCCAAAGAGCCCCGTCACAATGTAACGTCCACCTCCAGTCCAGACTGTTCCCCTTTCCCTCTTTCGGTTTTTACATGAAACGAACAATTTACCAAAAACTACTCAAGAAAACAAACAAACAAACAGAAGCGAGAAGATGCTAAGAACGTGTGACGGTTACATCACTACTGATTCAGTCGACCCTGGTACTGCCACAGCGTTGTGTATTTTTCCTCTCCGTTGGGGAATGTGAGGAGACTTTGCGCATAAAAGAAAGACGTTATCTGGGAAATGACATTCTCATGACATTTTTTTTGAACTCTTCATATATATATATATATATATATATATATATATACACACACACACACACACACACACACACACACACATATA
>JAQMCW010000016.1:1755414-1768816 GCA_030068335.1 Chrysichthys cranchii | reverse complement strand
AGTTTAATACCTGCTCAGAGGAGAAGAATTTGGAGCAGTGATATCCAACCAATCAGGGTAAGGTGGTGTAAGGTGGCTCCTGGCAGTGAGGTGCATACGATATGGGGCCGTGGCTCAGGGGCAAACCTTCGAGTGGACACACTAGAGTTCCTGATTTTGTCTTGCTGTGGTTGTGTTTGGGCTTTAACTGGCCTGCATCCCCTGTTCCAACAGGCAGCAGCAACAGCAGCAAGTACTTCGCCAGCAACGACTCGTCAGACACGTCGCGTAAGGCCAGGAAGACCCAGGATGCATCAGAGCGCTCCGCCTACGACAAGTGCGTGGAGGACTCGCTGTGGACCATGATCCAGCACACGCCAGAGCCGGTCATGATGACCTATCAGATCCGTCCCAGGTACCCAAGCCCAGGCAGGCCCGTAGCGTGTGTTTCCGTCAGATGGAGACGCACGCATTGTGACTCCTGTGAGAACATGTGAGGAATGTTACTGTCTGGGTCATCTCTGTCCACAGGGGAAAGAGTTTAGCACGGCCAGTCACACTCGTCGAGGTAGTTCTCTCCAAGGTAGTTGTCTCATTGCACCGTCCACCCTGTTACCCCTGAGGTAGGTGACTCCAGGTGACGGTTTACAATGGGACCGCCGCTAATCAGCCGGATGAGGTGACTTAACTCACGTAGCTCAGTTTGTGGATGGAGAAGTAGACTGGCCGAGACTGAAGCTCTCTGGGAAGTCCGATCTCCCTAGTTGTCTTATGCAGACAAAAAAGTGTGTGTGTCAGTAGGTGTAGCCGTGCGTGTGTGCGTGTGTGAGTGCGAGCAAGTGTTTGTGTGACCATGGGCGTTATTTTATGTGTCTGCATCTGCGTACAGGGACCAGGCACAGGTTCTGAAGGAGGACCGGGAGAAGCTGCTGCTCCTGCAGCCCATGCAACCGTGGTTCACTCAGGAGCAGAAGGAGGAGCTGGCCGAGGTGCACACCTGGATCAATCATCACCGTGTTCCAGAGGAGATAAACACACAAGTAAGCAGCTCTGTAAACATGTACATGAATGAAGACAAATTAGACAAGTCGTTTAGTCATGACAGAAGTACCGATTCGCTATGAGAGGAGGGAGAGGTTATGTTTGTGTGTATAAACATGTATACGTGTAACTCGTATAAAGTAAACTTGTGTGGTTTTCAGGGATGTATGAGCTGTAACCCCACCGCTTTGGGAGGAAGTGACGCGGCAGCCCACTCTCCAAGCCTGGCCACTCCAGACAGCTCAAGCGCTCAGGATTGCCTCACCTCGGACACCTGAGGACACTTCCCTGAGTGCTTCAGGTTGAAAACTCCGCCTCCTTTTGACTGAGGCAGAGCTCACTGATTTATTATGCCTCACCCAGTCACGTCGGCGGACTCGGTAAGGTGGGATGGAAAGAGGCAGAGTTTGTGTCACGACGCCACTAGAGGATGTGACGCGACGTGGCGTGACGATATGTCAGACGTCTGCTCAGTACGGGAGCAAAATTATGAACCTTCTCGAACCATGACCGAGAGACTGACCTTCGTTTGTTCCAAACTCTGAAAACACACAACTGTGAATCTTTTACGCAAGACTGTAATTTCTATCAGTATTGATTTCTTCTAATCTTATTTTTGTATGGTTACAGCGCTAGTTTGGGTTTCACTGTGTTTTATATGAACACACGCCCCTCGGAGCCTGACGTGCGTGGGGTGGCGACAACTGTTGTGACGCTCGTGTCCGTTTTGCTCGGTGTGATGGCCATTCTCATTGAATAAAATGTACATCTTTTCTCCTAAAATCCACTTGCACTGTATAGCAATTTAAGCTTTAAGCTGTGATTTATATTTCCATCCTTTTGTCAGGCGTCTCTATTCCAAAATACTGTAGATATGTACGTCCATACTTTGTCGTTGCCATTTTTCCCTTTGAGAATTTTTTATTGTTTTTTTTTAAAGCGGATCGTCAGCGTCTTCATTTGGCACAGCCCAACTCCAAATCCACTGCAAGGCGGATATAAGAAGTTCAAATTGAAAAAAGAGATTAAGGAATAAGCAATGCGTTCTCCCCTTGTATGCACTCGTACTGAGAATCAAAACGTGTTTTGTGTTTTTTGTTTTTTTGTTTTTTTTAATATATTTTTAATAGTTAAGGTATATTCCACTTGTTTTCTTTGTAATTTGATCTCAAAATCAGGTCCCCCCCCCCCCCCTTTTTTTTTTTTTTAAAATCCCCAAAAGATCTGTCGGCGAGAGAGAGAGCAGTCACGAGTGATGCCCGTCCGCCCAACGTTTCAAAAACCCATATAGCGCCTCTGTATTTTTAAATAGGAAAAAAATAAATAAAACGAGTTATAGGATGAGTGAAATATGAAGTTGAGATGATTTCACCTCAATTTATTTTGATTTTTTTCGCCACCATGGTTTATTTTTCTTTCCTGAACTCGGTGCTTTATTTTTATTTATTTATCATTATTATTATTATTATCATTATCATTATTATTATTATTATTATTTTGCTAAATATTTTAAAGAGCCCTTGGTTGAAGGTCTAGTGCTCCATAACATCAGGGAGACAATTATTAAGATGTCGTCACGTGTAGAAGACGCCTGATCCACGTGGGATCAAGCCAGCACTTTAACCGATTGATATAGTTTTATCCTCGGCAGCCGATCCATAACAATCCAGCAGAATGGTCATAGAAACATCTCGTCACAACCAGGTCATGATCGAACCTGATGCTCTTCACTCGTTTTCCTTTTTTTTTTTATATATATATTTTTTTTATTAACATGCCAAAAAAACCGTGTCGGCTCTGAACGGATGTTTTCTGGTGATGTGTTTGTTTTGTATTTGTTTTTTTCTTTCCCTTTTTGTGCGAGAAGGTAGAGTTTAATTAGAGTCACCATGAATTGTTGCCCATGTCGTGTTTCGGCCATGGTGTTGGAAGTGTAAAATCTGAGAGGTTTGTGTTGGGGTGGGTCAGCTCAGCACTTTTAAGGACAAACACTGTCCAGCACAAAATTATCATTATTTTTATTTCTTTTTTTTTTTTTTTACGGTCTTGTGGACAGACAAACAGGGTATTTTGTACAGTTTTTAGCCACGATGTATGTACATAAACATCACGTGCTATGTATTTTGCAAAAAAAAAAAAAATCCCAAAACAACAAAGAATGAAAAATGATCTACAGGCTTGTTTTTTGTTTTTGTTTTCTTTTGTCTTGAATTCAGGGAAGTGTTTTGTGACACCGTGAATGAATTATAAATTAAAGCCCACAGTGAATCCCGACACCTTGTCCCATTGTGCTGCAAATCACTTCACCGTGGTGAAGCTTCAAAATATTTTATACATTTAAAAAAAGAAAAGAAAAGAAGACTAGACGAGGATTTTGAAACGTAGATTTATTTATATTGTTATACACACTATTTACTCTATTTACACCTGTGCTGAAGGTAGACGTACAAAATAAAGTCGCATCTGTTGAGTCTCCTGATACACAGTCTTCTCTAGGCTATTGTAAAAGCATGTGTAACAACCTGGGAGCATGCATGTGCAGCGTGTGGGTGTTTTTATTTTCAGACACAGTACTTCCAGAAGCACTCGGAGTTTCCCCCACGCTTCCGGAACTGTTTCCTGCCACCCAGGAAGCGGCTGAGAGGGTTCAGCCAGGGCTTTTCTATCAGCGCCTGTACAGGAGAAAAGCGTAAGATCAGGTGTACAGTTTGTCTCTTGTCAAAATCATGTTTATGTGTTTTTCTGTACCTCTTTCACCACTTGGCTGGGAACGAAGCCAGCTGTTCTGAGAGCTGTCAGAAGAAGAGCAGAGATGTTGGATTACTGTGACGTCAGCACAGAAACCGAAGATGCTAAATGTTTTCCTAAAATGGTTATATTTTGAAATTGAGTTGTTTTTTGTAGGTACCATGAAGCACCAGATAGGTGGCGCTGTTGTGCTGGATATTATTTAGATCACCGTTGTCATCATCATGAAATTCCTTTAAACCCCCCCCCCCCCCCAAAACAAAAAAAACAAAACAAAAAACAAACAAACAAAAAAACCCTCATCTAGCTTGTATTATTATTATTATTCCTGACAAATCACACAGGGGGGAAAAAACAAACCCTATCCTTTCCTTTCTTTTTGTCCTTGACTAATACTATTTGCACATTTTTAAAAACATTTTTTATAAATTCATTAGTTGTATCGGTACTCATCTAATCACTTGACACAGTTGCGAACGTCAAGTATTTTCTTGATGAGATCCTTTTATTTTCTTTATCAGCTACTACAATGCATAAAACCTCGAATTTTTTAAAAAGCCTACATTTTGTATCCTGCTTTTAATAAAGGCGATGAACACTGACTGTAAATGACGAGACGTGCTCTTGATATAAGGATCACCCACTGACAGGGCGAATTATTATTTATTAAAATATTTATTTTTCACCACCCCCGGATGATTTATGTATTATAGGTTGTATTGAAGTCCACGTCGATCTCTACACTACTTTTATTTTCGAATCGTTTAACGATTTCTGACTTATTATTATTTTTGGAAGGATGCCTCAAGATAGTTTTTTTATTATTATTATTATTATAACAGGTTCAGATCAAGTTGAAAAATAAATTTCAAATAAATGCTAAATCCAAATGAGGTTTGTAATGAAGATGCGAATTGCTGCAAGAATGATTAGCTAAAAGATTTTTGTGACCTAACAATTTGTGAAGAGATTAAATATTAAACTATGATCATCTGAATTTGGACTTCTCTTCTAAGTTTCGAAAAGCCGACATGGCTCCACATTCAGGTCTTTTGATATTCTGTTCTTCCTGGTGTATTAAATCTAATAAGAAAAAGAAAAAAAATCACTTGGTTTCTCCTAATGTCCTATACATGTGGAAGAGCACAGATTTGGCACTGTATAGCATTTGCGTAAACGTTCAAGGCGATTTAAACAGCAATAATTAATAATCTGATAACAGAGTAATAACACTTGTAATAGTGTCTCACCTTCTCTGCTGTTGTCTCCTGTGAGGAAGGAAGGGAAGCCGAGTCCCGTTGACCCCTGCGACAGAAACGCCTGTTCCAAGTAAGACATCTCGTCTGGACCCATCGCCTGCTCCTCCTCTGATAATCAGACAACCGCTCACTTTATTAGGTACGGTGAATCACTTGCCCCTTTATCAGTTATGTGTGTGTGTGTGTGTGTGTGTGTAGGACTCACCAGGCCCATTGTAGGACATGCTAGACAACTGTGTGATGGGGTGTGTGAGCAGAGGCTCCAGAGCAGCGAGGAGCAGAGCGCAGGACAGGATGGCTTTCCACAGCATCACTTCAGCTGATGATACACACTCTCTCCCCTAATGAACTCCAGGCCTTATATAGCTGCACGGCGAGGTATCCGATCACCTGTCCGTCCTGAACATCACTTTTCCCTCCCTCTGTGTCACTCTGGGGCACACTGTAAATCCAGGGCCATGTGAGTGAATAGAGTAATAAAACAGGGCGTGCACGTCGCTGCACACGTCAGGACCGGGCCACTGAGTGCCAGGCCGCTCGGCTTCGGTCGTAAATCCGCCGAGCTCAGGTGTGACTGCGTGCACCGTGTATCAGGAGTGGGAGGGGTGGTGTGTCGGCACATTGCCCACTTAATTAATTTCCTTAAGAGGCAGGGGCGGTTTATTGGTTGTGATGGCGGCAGCACTCGATCAGCCGTGTCCTCCGGCGAGCTCTGACGCCTCAGAAGGTCAGCAACGCCGACGAGAGGACGTTTCATATTCTTAACAAGAACGAAGACGCTACGTGAGCGCTGCCTCTGTGGCCTTTTCGTCATAAGGAGCTGTGACACAGAATTCACACCGACGGAGTTAAATTAACCCTTAAAGTGTTGCAGGGAAATCTGCCATCGAGCTGTGGAGCGCTTCGGAGCTCCAGATCTCCCTGTATGTCTGAGGGAAAAGTACAGATGTTTAGTGTCCGGATGAAGTAACTAGCTGGACGCTGATGTTGTATTATTATAATACAATTTATTTTATTTACTCTAGAAACCAAGCTTGGGTTTAAAAACGCTTCTTTCAAGGTGTAACTTGGCTTAAAAAAAAAAAAAAAAAGTCTAATTTCTGATATAGAAATATTAAAACCTGTTCCCTTTGATTTTACAGTCCTACATACACTCAAAGGGGAAAAAATGAGTACTAAACTGGGCTTTAACGTTTCACAGGTGAACAGGCACCTTTTGTACCTTTATGTTTATATTACACGTGGAACTGTACAGTAACTTTAAAGCAAAAAACATTTAAATGACGTAAATGCATGGTAATGGCCTTTTTATAAGGTAATGCTTAAAGGTACCACCCCAGGCACAGTTTAGTACCCTTTTATTTTTATTTGTATTAAGAAGGAAAGTTGTGTATGTTTAATTTTTCTGGTTCTCAGTGTGCTGTTTTACTCACACAGTATCAAAGTAATACAGCAGGGATGAGTATAATAAATCTTCATCCTGTTCCAGGCTAATGATCAGTGATAACTAGAGACGGCACTGATCCAAAACAGAACGAGGATCGGGCCGATACCGGCACCAAGCTGGGGCCTGGATCAGCTGGAAAACGAAACAAATGGCAAAATTGGAAACTGGATTTGAAAAACATCTGGAAATGTTTAGATGAAAAGAGGTGTGTTGTTTTTTTTCTTGTGTTAGGATTGATTTTTATTACATTTGCACTTTGCACTTTACTACGTTCTCAGATTTTTATGCTCGTTTACAATATCGGAGGGGTATGGGGGTATGGGGACAGGAAAAGGGTGACTCTTCTTTTTCGATACCGATCCTGAAGTCTTGAGCGTCAGCCGACTGCGATACCCATCTGATACTGCCTCTTTAAACATTACTAAGCTTTATAAAGTGTTTTTTTTCTCCACTGAAACACTTGTATAGTTAAACGCTTTCACACAAAAATCACTTATAATGCATAAATGCAATAAAAATCTATTCAAATCCAAGACAGAAAACGTGAAGTCGCTTCATATATAAACAATTTCCAGTTTAAAAATACGCTCTTCTTTTCCAAATCTGATTTCAGTCTTCACCAGGATCCACCATTTCTTTATCATGGTCATCTATGATGTCTGACCTGATTATATTATTATATATTTTCCTAAGTCAAGCTGGAATGAATACTGGGTGAACACACACCCTGGGTGTCCTGCCAGTGTGTCTCATCAACTACAATCCTTTAAACTTCTTCTTTTCTTTCATTCCAAACTCTGAGTTTTTATAAACACATTTATTTTAACACTTGAATCTAGACTGGAAGCTGAACATTCATCCATAGCAGAATAGCTCTGCGTCTCGGCACTGCAGGATCACTTCCAGTCTGTCACTTGTCACTTTTAAGTGTACGACCCCGAACCAAGGGTTTAAGTGATTCACAACCTTTGGCCGCTTTAATATCCACAGATGGGACCCGGAGCCGGGATTTATGTCCTGTCGATGAGGCAGCCATCAAATGGGAGGCATAAATAGCAGCTCTGCAGTTCACACACACACACACACACACACACACACCACTCTTACGGTTATACTGTGCATGCACAATTCATTTCCTTCACAATCTGCACAACAGAGTAGTTACACTATTTCGTTTGTGGTCAAACACTCAAGTGTACTTAGAAAAGTCCCAACAACAGAAAAATCTTGTTGTATAAATATTTTCCACGTGATGTTTAAAGTGCACATTTGCTTGTATCTGGCAGATACACTGCATTCAGAAAGTATTCCGGGGGTTAACCACCACACCACCATGGCGCATTTTTTAAAGTTAATTAATGTATTATTTATTTCTCTGTTATTAAGAATCATACACATAATACTGTATCTGACGTACAAGAAATATAGTGCTGATTTTGTGCTTAACACCATTTGTACTGCTGATAATATTCACCTTTTCCGAAGTAAACATTATTCCCTGCGTTTCTTTTTGTTGTTGTTGTTGTTGTTGTTGTTTGTTTTATTATTATTTACTTTATGAGCGTATAAAGACTGGCTGAGGCCGATTCGGGTTCGTTACACACGGAGGAACCAGATGAAACACGGAACGGATTGGTCGAAAGAATTTAAAATATAAATACTTCGACTATTAAGATGAAATATCCTCAATTTCAGGGTACAGTTTAAGACCTGTGATTGAGGATTGTTGCAGATTGCATGTAGAATACCGATGGCATTGAAAATGGTGCTTTGTTTACTTGCAGCAAAGGATTCTGGGAAGAGGGAGCTGGCCACTTTAAGCATTTTTATGTAGAACAGTTACAAAAAAACTGATGCCGTCAAGTTTCCCACTTTATCAGTACAAGCAGGTTACATGTTTTTATATATATATAAGTGTGTGTGTGTGTGTGTGTGTGTGTAGTTTATGGCTCTTTAGTGGGAAGTGAGTGCAGCATTTATGTAAAGGAAACAGTCTTGTTTGAGGGTATTAATATTTTCTCCTTTGATTGACCAGCAAACTAACTTACCCACCCAGCAGGATGTCATTTCCCTTGATGACCAGCAGGTGGGGCGCATGTGCAGAGGCTGTGTGTGTGTGTGTGTGTGTGTGTGTGTGTGTGTGTGTGTGTGTGTGTGTTATTCCACGCCTGTCTGTTGCTCTTGGTAACAACTTGCAGAAAGAAAAGCTTCTAACTGTGTGCTTGGACGTTCATCATCAGACTGTTCGTGTTTCTGCTCGACTGTATGGAGGTTCCAGGTTCATCAGGTGTGTGTGAGAGCTGGGTGGTGGTGTGGAGGTGAGTGTGTGCTGTGGTTTGATTGTATGACTGGAGGATTTGTGCACAAAGATCAGGACGCAGGGGTCTGGGTCTGGACTGCAGGAGGTGAAAGTGAGTTAGTTTAACACACTTCAGGGTCACTGGCTCTGTTTAGGAAGAACATCTGAGGTGTGTGTGTGTGTGTGTGTGTGTGCGTGTGTGTGTGGCATTGTTTGGTTTTAGATTAATATCTTACTGAAGTCACTGGAAATGATTTGTTTTTCTTTCTGACCCATGGAGTGACTTTAACCCTCTCTCTTGATTTTATATTTATTATACTTTACCAATCCACATTTAATGAAAGGTTTCCAATGGAGTCTAATTAGACAATTAAATCTCAATATTAATTGATGTAATAATGTGGAAAATGTCATCATCTTCCATAGATTTAGCATCCTGATTTCCTAACCTGGAACCCCATGGAGGTGTGATGGATCATGAGCGCTGCCATGGCCCAGATTGGGATTGACAAATCTCACCTGCCGCACGTCTATGACGGTGAGCATCTCACTTGTCACTTGTTTGTTTATTTATTTATTTATTTATTTATCTCTATTTATTTATTTTCAGTAAAAGTGAAACGCTGACATTTATCTGTCATCTGTCGTGAAACAGTACAGGGACGTCACACCGGTTTATTCAGATTCACCTTAATAGTTCCTAATGTGGAACGGGGCGACCTTTTTTTCTTTTTCTTTTTCTTTTGGAAAGAGCTGTTTGTGTGTGTGTGTGTGTGTGTATGAGTGAGTGTGTGAAAGAGAGACACGCCTGGCTTCAGTACTTGAGTGTGTGTGTGTGTGTGTGTTGGGGGGGTGAAGGCAGATAAGGCTTGAAGAATGTCCGCACTTTCCCTCTAATTACTTTGGACAAGCGTATGCTCTGTGAACATCCTCACAGCCAGTTGAGAGGGTTTTTTTTTTTTTTTTGTTTTGTTTTTTGCCTTTTGTGTATTTTTAAAACACATTCACAACAATATGGAACCCTCAACACCACCTTTAAATATCTGTCTTTCACCAGGAAATCTGGATACCTTCACAAACGACTTGAAGCACTTAAATGGATCTTTTTTTTTTTTAAAGCATAAAGCTGTATATGCACTTTTCTAGGTAAAAGATATGTATTAAAGGTACAGCAGATGTACAGAGGTACAGAATGGGGCTGTTTAGTACCTTTTTATCTGAGAGAGCAGTTTCAGGGTCGGTTATATATAGTACGTAGTGTTAAAAAAAAAAAAAAATAATAATTTTTACATTTACTTGATTCCAAAATGAGTAACAAACAGAGAAACCAAACACTGAACTTACATTCACACCAAGCTGCTTTTTAGGATCGCTGTGTGTGTGTGTGTGTGTGTGTGTGTGTGTGGCACTCCCTCCTCCTCAGTCAGATATTTATATAATCTCTTCTACTTCTCTCCCTCCCAGAGCCAAATATAGACAGCGCTAGAGAGAGGAGAAAGAAAAGTGCATGCATGACGATTTTCTACACAGAGGCCTCAGTCTCTCTCTCGCTCTCTCGCTCTTTGCCCCCATCATTCCCTTCCTCCCTCATTCCTCTGGCCTTCTTAGGTCTAACTTTAAGCGCTACCATCTGTGCACCCTCAGGTTAGAGGTCATCTAGCAAAATCACCTAAATGAAACCTGAGATGAAATCGGGTCAAACAGCAAAGCAAAATGCGCAGTAGCCCCGCCCGACACCCTGCCCCCTACCTCCTGCCCCCTACATCCTACTAGCTTCTTTTAGGTCCACTATGTAGGCTTCCTCCACCTGTACACCCCTCTGTTACCCCTCTCTCTCTCTCCATGTGTGTATTAGAGCGTACGATGGTTCTCAGCACGCTTGCATTCACACTGCATTGCTAAATTTAATGTGCTAAATAATAAGTAATGAGCCTCCATTTTTTTTTTTTTTTTTTTTTTTTTAATATTTGGCATCTCTAACTTGTTCTCCAGTGCCATAAAACACTGAGTCCTCTTCTTTCTTCTTCCTTGTCGTCCTTCTGGAATCACGCTGCCGCTTGTAAACACGTGAAACGCTGAAGGCGCTGTCTAGAGGTTTGTCCGTTCTGGGTTACTGTAGCGGCGCAACATGGCGGCTCCGTAGAGGTGGACCAGCCCCCTATGTAGATATAAAGGGCTCGTTCTGAGCTTACAGAAACCCACCGAGTCCTAGTTAGAGGTAATTATACACTAATGACAACATACTTATGATTTCCCTTATGAAGTTTACTGTGGTGTGTGTGTGTGTGTGTATCTATATATATATGCTCCATTTCAACTAATCGATTCCCTCAAAATTATACATAGTGGACTTTTAAATCCCCTTTCAGAACAGTTATTGATGTGCGTGAAGGGAAAATTGATCAGAATTATGGCAGTAGTGTCTGCTCATTTTCTGATAACAGCATGCCCTGACGTGTTTTATTTCTCCTACCCTGCAGTACAATATCGTGGAATGTCCATGTAACAAGCTCGTGCCTGTTTGCACTTGTGTAAAGTTATAGCAAGCTCTAAACATTCAGTCTCTAATCAGCCGAAAGATTTTAAAATAGTCAAGGAAACAATAAAGCTCTGTCCTGAAGATGTCCAACTTGAAGTTCTGACACTGGAGACTCCTTCCATGAGTGCTAAATGAACGTCTCCTTACAGAAAACTTCGCCATAACGACGATTAAGATTTTCTTTGTTAAATAACGGCATGTTTTTCAAATCCAGTCCTCATGAGTTGTATACAAGGCTGCGCGGCTGTCGGAGCTGTTATTGGGGGAAAAGGTGAGTTGCTGCATATACTCGTGTATCATTTTTTTCCATCACTGGAAGTGCCAGGAGCAGAGCCAGTGTGTGTAATCTCGGTCAGGGCAGTCACGTTTGAAACGAGCCTCTGTCCTCAGGATGGCTGTGTCAGCTTTTCCGTCTGAGCTCATAGGGCACGGGTTGGAGGGAGACAGCGGGCTGGAGGGCTCGATTTGTTATTTTTTTTTTCCATTTCCACTTACTGTTGCTCCTGTGTCTCATAATCCATGTTTTCGACTTCATGGAATGGTTGCTCGGAACTTTTTCACCGGTAATCATTGTGCTCGTGTGTTTAAATGAGAGAAGGTTGACCTGCGCTGTTCAGTGTCTTAGTTTAGTGTTCGTTTATTTCCCCACCAGTCACCACTGATCGGTGCTACCACTTAACTGGAGCCTGATTAGGTAAGGTATTTAACTGGGATAGATATACACACAAACACACACACACACACACACACACACACACACACACACACACACACACGGCTGCCTGCATTAATCGGCTGTCCTGTCTTACTGACCTACTTGGCCAGTTTTCCTGTTCTGGCTCTTCAGGATAAGACACACACACATTGCACTGACACACACTCATATCTCACTCAGTGTGTGTGTCGGTGTGAGAAAAAGATTGAGAGAGGTATCAGCTTATGACTCTAAATCCATCCACTCATAGCGTCTGCTTTGTGTCTGGCGTTGTTCCCCTCGCAGTGTGTCAGTGCTTCTCGGTGCTGGAAGACGGAGCTCTGGCTCACAGCCTTCAGGAGCAGGAGAGTGAGTTAACACACACTCCATCACACTCATCCTCATCCAAATAATGACGTAACGTCATCGTAAAGCTTGAAAAGGGATGAAGGGATGTTTTGACATGTTTTTCTCTCCCCCCACACACACATACACACGTCTCAGTCGAGCAGTTCTACAGCTCCAACGTGCAGAAGAACCAAGCGGTGCAGACGGACGTGCGCTTGGCTCGGAGGCTACAGGATGACGAGGAGGAGAGGGTCCATCTCACACACCAGCTCAAGCAGCTGTAAGACCGTGTGTGTGTGAGACATTTGGCTGATGTGTGGAGAGTGTTTGCAAGGCAGGATTTTAGAGAATAAACATAATAATCAACCAAAAATTGGAAATCAGCTAAAAGTTAAAATAATGTTTGTCATGCTGCTATGTGTGAGACCTTTTGTGAACGTTTCAAAGACGAGCATGATTATTGCTTCGATCAAACGTGTTGCTGACCCGCCTTAAGTCAACTGTCCTGTCAGAGTCGTCAAACTTCTTCAGTTTTCATATGCCGTCCCTGATCCATGACATCATTAATTTGAAGTGTGCAACAGGAATAGCTCAACTACCACGACTTTCATAAATTTGTGTGTTTTTCTGAGTGCTTGGTGATATCTTCGTTTAAAGGTACAATCAGTGATTTTTCTATTATTATTATTATTATTAGCAAAAATACAGTGGAACCTTGGATTGTGAGCATAATTCATTCCGGTGACGTGCTTGTAATCCAAAGCACTCGTATATCAAAGCGATATTTCCCCATAAGAAATAATGGAAACTCAGATAATTCGTTTCACAACCCACAAATATTTATATAAAAAAAAGATTAATACAAAATATAAAGTGAAAGTCCATAAAACAAAATAAGCTGCACTTTACCTTTAAAAAGCCTCGTGGTTGGTGTGAGGGAGACCAGAGAGGAGGAGAGAGGGGGAGAGGAGGATTTATTGTGTAGGATGACTTTCACTACAACTCACAGAATCACTGCAGTCTGTCGCTCACTGGGATCTTTTTCTTT
>JAQMCW010000016.1:1741366-1754274 GCA_030068335.1 Chrysichthys cranchii | reverse complement strand
AGTGCAGAACATCATCAAAAGATTCAGAGAAACTGGAGATATCTCTGTGTGTAAGGGACAAGGCCGAAGACCTTTATCGGATGCCCGTGGTATTCCACGGAGGATCGCGGAGGATATTTGTGAGAGTTTCTGTGAACAATCATTAGTTGGCTTCTAAGAAAAAATCCGCAAACGACCGAGGCCGTGTACTCTGAACCGCGACTTCGTGGGGGTCGACTGTATCATATCCAGGCTCCTGCTTGGGATCGTTACTCGGTCTTATTTTCATGCTAGGGCTTATTTTCTGGGAAAAGCGGTAGTATTCATGTCTGTATTTTGCACACCAAGGCACTGGGTTAAAAGTGGAATATTGGAAAATGATTCTTAAATGATTTAAAATAATGAGTTAAAATAATATCTGTTCTAAAAGCAAGAAAAGAAGGATGCAAACTTACGGGATTACCTTTCAACTTGAGTGCCATTTCGTACTGAACCTTTTTCTTTCCCGAGGCTCGGCTTACACTTCCAAAACAGTATTACTTGGCTTAGCGCTTTACACAATGCTAACGTATTAGCTAAGGCTTTCTTATTGTTAACCTTACAGCTTAAGCACAACAGTACTACTTGGACACCAGACCTGTCTCGGCTGATTAACTCCATTTGAGGAAAAGGGAATTTTTTCTTTTCACGACTACTATATCTCCTATTTCTATAAGCAGTAAAATCCGTCTAGTGAAGTGTGTTTACTTGGCAGCCATCTTGGCGACGTTCCCAGGTGGTTATTTCTGCTTGTACAGGTTCAAGCAGCTGTCTGTTTAAACAAGGACCAGAATGAGAGCCATAAATCAGGATGACATTTCAAACACAAATTTGTTTGAAATGGCTGCTAAAACCGATATTGTAATATATATACGTTATATATAAATATAATTCTATATATATATAATATTTTTTTCTAAGTTACTCGAGCTGCGTGTGGATTTTCTGCATAACTAACGGAGCCAAGCATCATACATCGCCCCGTGCTTCAGCCTAAAAACTCTGATGGGCAGTTGTGTTTTCAGGTAATGTCTTAAGGTGATTGGTACATTATTTTTGTGGGCGTGGCCTCTCTGATCAGGAGTAGTCAAAATGTCCAGCCCGCTATACACACCAATGTTGTTGATTGATTAATGTCACATTCTAGGATTGATACTAGCATTGTTGGCAGATAGCAAAACAAATAAACTGTGCTGCTGTTGTACCATGACCAAAGGCAGCACCAGCAATGTCGTCTTCTTCCTTCCTAGGTTTAATTTTCTTCCTAAAAGTCTCTGTACGTCTTTAATGAGAGTGCGCTACCTGACAGGATAAGGTAGCTCCATGATTATGAGGAGTTCTTCTTCTGGTTTTGTTCGGATGATCATATTTTGGTCCCCAAAAAAGAGGACGGGGGGTCAGGATGGCAGCATGGGGCAGAACGACCTGCACAATGAATGGCGAAAGCAGATTTTGGTGATTTTAAAAATCCCGCCTCAGACACGTCTCAGAAATAGGGCGTGTCCAGGGAAAATGGGACATATGGTCACCCTAGCTTGAGACTTGCTTATCAAAACAGTAAACGGGATCTAATTGCATGTAGGCGCTAAAGTTGTGAGTGGGGAACTGAAGAAACATCCCACGACGCCCACCACAGGATTGGCTCCAAGGAATCATTCGAACTGATGATGTTTGGATTGGGAATCAGAAATCTCTTCAGTCCGTCTCTGTTTCTGAAATGAGTCTGTGTGTTCGGCGTTTAAGGAAGCTGGTTCTGGTTTCAGGCTCCTGGGTTTGATTTATTCGGTCCGGGGCAGATGGCCACGTATGCTGCCTGAGTAATGAACACGCGTTAGAATGTATTACAGCGGGGAAAACGAAAGATGTGAGAACACAAAGCTCATTCGCAGTGCATCAGCTACGCTAGCTGGAGTCATTGTCCCTCGTTATAGTGGTCTCTACAGGACGAGTCGAGCTTGAAAGGAAAGGGGAATAAATTGCAGGCTTCCGCTCGGCCTCGGTCTGTCGCATTGTTTAGGCTTGAAGAGCAAAACCGTCGGGAATAAAGCCTTTCATCAGACAGCGGTTCTGACCATCCTGCGTTGGCTATTTAAACAAGATGCCACTGTGTAAGTCACTGTGGTTGTTAACAAAGGGAGGCCTTAGTGTGTGTGTGTGTGTGTGTGTGTGTGTGTGTGTGTGTGTGTGTGTGTGTGTGTTTGTGTGAGTGAGAGCAAAGGCTTTTCAGAGCCTCCATTCACCTCACAGATGTTTCAGTACAGAGCATGAAGACACACCGCACGAGCACCTGGTGTATTATTCCACATGAAGTGTGTGTGTGTGTTGGGTGGGCCATCAGGAGGCCCTGGGTGGGTCCTGGATGGGCTCTGGGTGGGCCCTGGGTGGGCTCTAGGGGGCCCCTCGAACTGGCTAACTGCACACAGAGGAATTTTACCACGTCGGAGTGAGCGCTTTGTTAGACGGCGTGAAATATCTCACCGTGGTGCTGATGAGCACTAAAGAGCGTCAGAATTCTTTATAAAGTACAGTGTGGGTGCCAGTTATTTTTTTTTGTGATTTTTTTTTTTTTCTTAAACTGACATCTTGTACGTAAAACATAGGACAAAATGTTTAGATACAAATAAGAATAAATAATAATAATAATAATAAAAAAAAAACTTAACACAGGGTAGGTACAAGCAAGACTTGGCTCAGCGTTGCCTTATAAAATGAATAAACATTATCCATGTTTGTATTCCTTAAGGATTTTTTTTTATGCTAAATTGTGCTCTCGTTGTTCTTGTTTCGTACTGTTCATTTTCCTTCCAGCCTGAACGTTACAGCGGTTATCTTTATTATCAGAAGTCTGGCTCCGGTTGGCGTGCAGCAGTCAGTGTACTTCATTAAGGCGTAATGACTTCACGCAGTTCATGCAGAACATGTTTGCTTTAGTGGAGTTCAAACAGGATCAAACTCTCGAGCTGTTTGCGTCGAGCTGCCGAGTTTGGTGCAAGCGGGAAACTGGAGGACATCTGTTGTACACACCGAAAAACAAAAGAAAACTGACTTTGAAGGAAGTCAGAGAAGAGAGTCAGAAGATATATAGTGTTTAGGAAGGCGGTGATAAACCGTAAGGACATGCCAAAAAAAATGAGTAAAGAAACAGCTGGAGGCTGGAAAATATCCTTGGAGGTGAGTAGAATAATTTAGATCTCATTTATATCGTTATTATATCATCTTAACGTACACTTTTATACATGTCGAACATTTACAGGAAGATTTAATGTAAAGAGTGCAAACTTTTGCACTCAACCGTATGTACTGTAATGCTATAACTAAGCCTTGCTATTTCTTAGTTATTATTTTATAGGAATCCAAAAATTGTGCTGTTTGGACTTTAAGAGCTAAAATTTTGTTTGTTTGTTTGCTTTAGGAAACTTTTTTAAAAATCAATCTTTAGCGCCCCCTGGTGCCAGGAGGCCTGCAGTGAAAATATGAACAAGCCCTTGTTTTCCCTGAAAACCTCACCAAACATGTCCACCATTTTGAAATTATAAACACTTAATGAGTGACCTTTTTATTAAAAAGGGGCGGGGCTGAGAAAGTTTTTGCTTATAGGCTTCGGCTCACACAAACATGACTGCTTGTTGCTTTGCGTATAAATGTGTTAAAAGTTAAACTCGTGGTGTTTCCTCAAAAAGGAATTTTTCACTATAGCGGAAGGAAAAAAAGTCATGATCTTTAGGTCAAACCTTTTTTTGTTTTGTTTTGTTTTTTTACTCTATAAGCTTCAGTTTGAGAACAACAGCAACCCTTCAAGGGGTCGGCTCCCACGTCCCAAAATCCTATGCACCAAGTAGTTGGTTGCCGTTTTCCATGCCATTGATATTCCAAAAACAATCCGCAACATTTGGGCGACATCCTATGACAAAGATCTTAAATTGAAACGTGCAATTGAAGATATTTATCCAAAGTATCTCTGTATTTTAAAAAAACCATGGAAAGAAAAGATCAGGATCCGGTATTTTGCTCAAAGCATCCATGTATGACATGCAGACGAAGAAAAAGTTAGAGATCGGTTTTTAAGCGATCACTCTCAGTGAATTTATGCAGGTTTTTACCGCGCGGAGAGCTTAGCAGGTAGCGGTCATGTGCTTTTACAACAAAACCATCACCTTGGATTCTGGGAAGAGTGAGCCGGCATCTTTAATTCTCTGACTTTGTACGCTTTAATAGAGGTGACGTTACTCAGTTTATTAATCTTTTATTAAAACTCCTGTCAGATGTATATTTTCAGGATGCTCACTCGTCAGCTCAGTTGGTTTACTGATTTCGTGACGCATGCAATTTTTTGCGTACTGCAATTTAATTGAAAAAATAAAGAAAAGCCCAATTTGAAGAAAGTAATCAATTTAAAATGTATAAAAGCAGCGTTATCTGTACAGAAAATCACATGAACTTGTCGTCATTTATGTGATTTGAAGGCAGTCGACTGAAGTTCACGTTAGCGTGTCTCCTCGTTCTGCGTCACTCAGGAGCGGAATGCAGCGTCCGAATGGCTCTTTTCCCCACTAATTGCTTTATTTTCTGTGAACGCTCCTGATTTTTGAATAAATTCATTTGTATCCGGTGTGATAAGTCATGCCTACCATTAGTATTTTTAGCACTAATTTACCACTCAGGACTTTTTAACACTTGTTCTTCCTAGTCTTTCTAATCTCCTATGTGTGATGGTTTACTGTGAAATGTTTGCACAGACGGTTTGTTTGGCATGATTAGTTAATTAGTTCATTCCGAAGCTGTGTAATAACTGTGTTAAAGATTTACCACATAAAGTAAATCTTTAGGATAATGATTGAAGAGAAAACGTTTGACTAATTATTTGATTTTAGAAAAATGTAAAAGGTGACGTAAGGAAAGAATTCAGCAAGTATTCAGCAAGTGCTGCCCTCTGTTGGTGGAAAGTGCTTATTGCATTTAGGTTAATCCAAAATATTGTCATATTTATAAATATTATATAATCGTAAACAGAATGGTTTCAAACCCACGCTGAGAATAAGTTTTATTTGCAGTTGTATTATACTTATTGGTTTATTTGAGTGATCACTTAAATTAAATGGGTTTTAATCTAAAATTTAGTTATTTAATAGCTGGTAAGCATATGTACATAATGTCAGCTGCAGCAATAATAATAATAATAATAATAATAATAATAATAATAATAATTATTATTATTATTATGTATTCCATGGGTGGAAACTTCTGGAATAAAAAAAAAGAAAAAAATCAAAATAGTCATCCATAAATATTCCAAAAAGTTTTAAGTAGTGAAAAATCTTAGTTTTGGATAATGTTTATAAAATTCATCTGCACTGAGAGAATCTGTGGTGTTTATTTTATTCGATATATTTTCACTTTTATTTATTTTTACAGTTATAGGGCCTTAGCATCGGATCAGTCCTTTTCCCTCTTTTCACTTGATTTTTTAATTGTCTTTTCCTTTTTAATTTAATTCTGTTTTCTCCCTCCCACTTCCATTTTTTATTTATTTATCTATTTATTTTGCTCTGAGTATTTTAGCTTGTACAACCGTGTGTGTGTGTGTGTGTGTGTGTGTACGCAGTGGAATAAAATGGGTAACAGCGCTTCAGTGTTTCTAAACATGCTGTATCTGTATCACAGTGCAATAATAGAAAGCGTCCATGATGTCACGGTGCTAGAACCGCAACAGAAACTAACACACACACACACACACGAGACAGTTATGCTTATCATTATAGAAATCGCCTTCAGAATCAAAACCTCAATAACTGCCAGGGTATTGTGGCTCAACCTGTGTACATGTAGGGCACGCGCGTGAGTGTGTGTGTGTGTGGGGGGGGGGAGGGGGGGGCATGTGTGGGTTTATGTTGAGCTGTACTTTCCTCGACTTGGTGCGTTTATGATGTGTGTGGAAACTTCTCAGCCCACTCTCTCGGCCTCTACAGTCTACACTGAGCTTCAAACTAGACTGAAGGACAGGAACGACTTCAACTGTGATGTGATGACACTGCAAAATGCAGCCAAATGTCACATTACACACGTAGGTGCCGAACATGGAAGAGCTCCTGGGCCAGTAAAATCACACACTGTTCCCAGTTAGCATGTAAAATCCACACTTTAACCCTTCTCCTGGCCATTTTGTCGTTTTGCAATATCCTCAAGAGCTTGAGTTCTTGAGGAACTTTTTTGGGTTCTTTTGGGGAATTTCTAAATTACCAGCGGGGAATGTTTTGCCTCAGCAGTGCTGAATTCTGGATTCTGATTGGTCAGAAGGTGTTGATTAATTTACTGGAAGAGCAGCTCTGTAGTTCAGTTGTGCTGCAATTCGCAGGTTCCTTTTAGCTCACTTGTAAGCGTTTCAGGGACTTGTAGGACAGGCCCGGTACGTAATCCAATAGTCTAATGACACTCACAGATTAGCAGCTCTAACATTACTGAGAACAGGACGTCACTTGTCATACACCTGTAAATGCATAAAAAGTGTCATAGTCGACTAACACACTGCGGTGTAAGGGGGTGGTACAGTAACAGAAACGTGCCATCACGCCGTCCCACCGCTGATCATGTTCATATAGCAACACGACGCTCAGCGTTTTACTCCTTACTTACTGAACATGTCACTCATACTATTGTATATGTAGTGGGTTTTCTTTTTCCTTTTTCTACCAAGTTGTATAAAAGCATAAATAATATCAGCTTGGTTTCGGTTCCGTTGCTGGAAAGTTCAGGAATAAAACAAGACGATTAAATACAGAGTTTGTCAGAAAAGCTTCATATTAATAAAGTGTGATTACATTTATACAAGCTCACTAATAATGATCTGTGAGTCTGTTATTGTGTGTAAGATACGGTGTGTGTGTGTGTGTGTGATGGTAGGAGATGGCCAAGCGGCTGCAGGAGGAGGAAGAATCGAAGATTAGACAGGAGAGAGCCGAGGCTGGGCACCATGAGGACAGGGGAGAGTCTCCACTCAGCCAGAGTAATCAAACTTTCTCTCGATCTCTCTGTCTCTCTCCCTCTTACCTTCTCCCTCTTCCTTTCTCTTCTCTCATTCTCTCTCTGTCCATCTTGTATTATTCCTCTTCCTGTCTGTCTTTTTCTCTCTCTGTCCCTCTTACGTTCTCCCTCTTTCTGTGTCTTCTCTTGTTTCTCTCTCTCGCTGTGTCCCTCTTACCTTTTCCTTTTTCAAATATTTTTCTTGTTCTTTCTCTCTCTCTGTCTCTTTTACCTTCTGCCTCTTCATGTCTCTTCTCTTGTTCTTTCTTTCTTTTCTTCTCTATGTCCATCTTACCCTTTCTTCCTATTTATCTCTTCTTTCATTCATCCTCTCTTTCTCTCTCTTGGTCCCATTTACCTTCATCCTCACTCTGTTTTCTCTCTCTCTCTCTCAGGGTTGGAGCTCTGGGAGCAGATAATGCGGGATGCTGAACTGGCTCGGAGACTGCAGGAGGAGGAGGACAAACAGCCTCTCAGGAGGGTACGACTTGTAGAACACACACACACACACACACACACACACACACACTCTCTGTCAGAATGTCACATTAATTATTCAGTACACATTGTCTCGTGCTGTTGGTTCCAGGACGCTTTGGAATCTGATGTGGACTTCCGTACAGTACAAGTGGCCCAAGACGAGGTGAGAGGATACTGGGATACAGATGGATGGATGGATGGATGGGAGGATTGACTTAAACTGAATAAAGAGCCAGATGGATGAATGAACGGACGATAAGCTCTGTGATGGATCGATAGAGGGATTAATTGATGGAAAATTGGAAGAAAGATAAAAATGGCTGGGTGGATGCATGGATAAACTGATGGAAGGATGGATGGATTGAAGTTTTCAATTACAGAGTAAACAATTGGAATCGCAAACAAGTGATTAATTTCACTTGGATGGATTGAGGGTTAGGTGGATGAAAAGATAGATTGAGTTCAGCTGGATAAAGGAATGAATGCAAGAATTGATGGATGGATTTAAACTGGATTAATAGATTCATGGATGAAAAGTAAAATGGATGAGTGGATGGATGGATGAGCTGCGAATGAATGAATAGATGGCTTGATGGGTAAGAAGACTGAATTTAATCGATTAAGAAAACTGGATGGATATAAAGTGGCTGGTTGGATGGAAGGACGAAGGAATGAATGGATGATTATAAGGATGGATGGATTGGTGGAATTATTTAAACAGGACGAATGAGTAGATAAATGAATGGAGGAGTTCAGTTGATGAACTGGATGGAGGGATGAAAGATAAAACTGAATGGATGGACTGAACTGCAATGGGTGAATGGATGGATGAATGAAAGACGGTTTAATTAAGAATGATAAAAGATGACTTAAGTCTCAGATATGGTGATGAAAGCTTTGGGAAGTCCCGAACTTGACCTCTTTTACTCTTCTTTTTAAGGAACTCGCTCGCTTCATGCAGCGGCAGGAGAAGAAGAACAACAGGAGGTCACATGACCTGCTTGCTCTGGAGAGGTCACATGATCCAGGAGCCACAGGACGACGAGTAGGGGTCTATCTATCTATCTATCTATCTATCTATCTATCTATCTATCTATCTATTTTTCTCTATCTATCTATCTCTCTTTCCCTGTCTCTCTATGTATCTCTCTCTCTCTCTCAATCTATCTGTCTATCTCTATTTATCTCTTTCTACTTATCTATCTCTCTCCCTCTCTATCTATCTATTCGTCTGTCTCTATCCATCTGTCTATCTATTGATCTCTCTCTCTCTATCTATCTACCTATCTATGTCTCTCTCTGTCCCTTGCTCTCTCTCTCTCTCTGAATCTATTTATCTATCCATCTATCTTTCTTTCTTTCTGTCCTTGTCTCTCTCTCTCTCTCTCTCTCTCTCGCTATCTATCTATCTATCTATCTATCTATCTATCTATCTATCTATCTATCTATCTATCTATCTATCTATCTATCTATCTTTCTGTTCCTCTCTCTTTCTCTCTATCTATTGATCTCTCTCTTCCTGCCACAGTCTTCCAAGTCTGTTGTAAGTGCTTTAGCTAACATGCTTAATCTGTTCATCATCACAAAATATTATATAGGCCTTAAATTAATGTAGGCTGAAGATGTAGTGGATGTTTTAGCTGAATAAAAGCATCAAAGGAAAAGAAAGTCATCTAGTTTTGTGCCAATGACAAATTTAAAACCTAAATAAAACTGAACAATGTTATTTTCCCCCAATTTATTAAGGTGACTGATTTCCATAAATCCTATACATTTAGATTTAGATTTATTTAATTTTTATTTTGTATTATATTTTAATATTATTTATATATATTTTTAAATCTTAATATATATATATTTTTAATTAAGACTTTAATCATTTAAATTACATTTATTTTACTGAAACTGTTTTGCTCCACTTTGCTCCTTTTCCTGGATGACACTTTCTACAAAAAACAAACAAACTTATATACAAAAATAAAAATGTGATTCTGTACATTTTCATAAATGAACATGTCCTGTGCTTAAATAAATTTAAAGAACATGATGTGTAGGAAAAACGTACCAAACATTTCTTTAAAATAACTAAATAAATAAATAAATAGTAATGAAGAAAAGACGAAAACATTATCATTCAGAAAAAGAAATTACAGACATATCTTTCAATCAAAGACTGTTATTGCACATCAGAGTCCCAAAATGAGTGTGAATCATAGAATCAGAACTGAGACTTTATTGTGTCTGGGGGAAGTTTTTGACTTATTTATACATTTATATAAAAAAAAAAAAGCACATGGAAAAAATGACTAAAATAAGAAACATTCGGTTACCAAGATTCAGCAAGAAGTCACCTCATGTCACTTCACAGAACTTTCAAGATTCACATTTTTAATATTTCTATTTTTTCCCCCCAGTTTTATTCACAATTGGCTTCTGCTTTTGTTTTATTTTTATGAATTATACAGGTGGCGAGAGAGAGACTGAACTCCGAGGGCCTGCACTCACCTGTGGAAGAGGAACAATCCCTGGATCAGCACTCACTAATCCCCTCATGCACTTCTCTGTTAGTCTCGCGCACACACATTTATTCTGCCAGCACATTCATTACCCTAAATTGTTTCTCATTTCTTCATAGACACACGCACTCCTTTCACAACATCGCAGAAGAACTGGACCCGACGTTCGCCGGCAGGGCACGGGAAAGCCGGATCTCGACCGGTCCGTCGGCAGGTAATTCATCCTGGAAAAATATATTGACCTCTTTCCTGTAAAAGACCAGATAGTGTGTGAACTCTGTCTGTGCAGGAATCTTCCTGGCTCCTCGTACGCCACACAGCGTTTTCTACGACTACCTTCCAGAACCTTCCCTCATCCCGCCATGCAGACGCCACGCCAATAAATCAGGACGCCACAAGTCCAAAGAGAAACGGGAAAGCTGTAAGCAGCAGTGACGCGCTCGGCGTCGCTTTAGATGTGCGCTGCCTTGGAAGCAGTCATATAAATAAGGAATAATTATAGGAGTTTTCCCATAACAGCACTGTTTTATTCTTCTCAGAGCACCGCAGTTTGCCAACGATTAGAAATTTTCATTAATTGAATAATGATGTGCATTTTTATCTGTTTATTGTTACATGTAATGATGTAGGGTTACTTCTGTTCTCACTTACATGCGTTATGACAGCTGTATACTGTCGTTTCTTTTAACCCTCACCCTTTATATTTTCTCTCTTGAAGTTAATAAGACAAAAACAGTGCAGCTTGTCATGCTAGAGCAAAGATTTACCCCTGAATGTTAGAAAGCACCGACACCGGAGACTCCTTCCATTTTTAGTGTGAATAGTCCACGTAAAATGCTGTTTACAAAGTGAATCAACACCTTCTGTCCGGTCAGAGTGAGAATTCAGCAGCGTTGTGGTATAAAACATTATATTACTGATAAAACTTGTACATTAGAGTCCAAAAATCTGAGTCAGCCATGATACAGTATACAGCCAAAAGTATGTGAACACCTGAGTACTGAAATTCCCATTCTAAAGCCACAGGCATTACTATCAAGTTATTCCCTCATTGCTGTTATAATATAACTTCTGCTCCTCTGGGAAGGCCTTTCTGAGTGTTCTTTACTAAAGACATTAGTGGTGGTGATGCACACGTGACCGCTAACAGATTGAAGTGTTAGTTGTTAAGAAATCACAGGTGAGATTGGTTTAAAAGCATAATATTATTGTCATTCCAAAAAATATAATGTGCTCTACATTTAAAATGTCACCCAGCATGCTTTATAGGGGAACCAGGAATCAGAGATTCTGTAAAAATAAATAAATAAATAAAGTATATAATTTAGTCCCTTTTTTTTTTTTTTTACAGCAACAGTTAAGAACAGTGAACAAGTGAAATAAAAATGTGTTCCAGATTTTTTGGTGACTAAACATAAATATAGTTTTATACGTGGAATGGAATGTGGAGAGCATGATTTGGAGCGCGTATGTGCATTAAGACGATGCTAAACATATCATTAAAAAAAATTAATTTAACATTAAAAAAAAAAAAAAGAATAAAATGTATTCAAAAAGAAAGCATGCAGCCAGTGCAGTGATGTAATCGATTAGGATCTCTTTTCCTGGTGCGTGTCAAACATTTTTAAATAAGTAGTCATCTTGTTTCTTGCATTTAGAGTGTTTTTAACCAGTGATTTTTTTTTATTCCTGAAATTATAAGAAAATTTTTTTTTTTTTTTTTTTTTTAAATGTCACTTTTTAGTAATATTCCTAGATTTACTAATAAGTCAGTATGCAATTGATTTAATACTCAGTTCAAATTTAATAGTTTGTCTAGAGCCAGATTTACACAGTTTAATACACCCTGGTTCCATTTGGCTTCACAATCAGTTACCAAGAATTTCTGTTTATTATTTATTTTGTTTTTTAAAAAATAATTCATGTGTTCATTCATGCACAGCAGTACTGGATAAACAGGTTGGCAGTTTGTGTTGATCTCATGTTGCAGATATGACCAAGCTGTATTTCAGATTCATTGCTATGAAAATTGATTAATAAACAAAGCAGAAGTGTTTTGTGCACAAGAACAAAAAATGTTAATTGGACCGTGTACCAAGCCTTGTGGTATACCGCAGAACAGAGGTCTTCAAACTGGGGAAGGAACGGCAATGAACTGTTAAGGAGACAGAGGCAGGAGGTGGTCAGGAGTACCATGAGCAGGCAGGAGGAGGTCCGGAGTACCATGAGCAGGCAGGAGGAGGTCAGGAGGACCATGAGCAGGCAGGAGGAGGTCAGGAGTACCATGAGCAGGCAGGAGGAGGTCAGGAGGACCATGAGCAGGCAGGAGGAGGTCAGGAGGACCATGAGCAGGCAGGAGGAGGTCAGGAAGACCATAAGCAGGCAGGAGGAGAATAGGGAGCAGGACAGAGTAGCAAAGAGGTGAGTTATAAAGGAGCCCGCACTTGAAGATACATACAATCATACCGGATATTGAGGCAATCAGTACAATGTCAGTTCACTGAAACACACGCCTGCACTGCACTGTGTCCCTTTTATGCCCTGGAGAAAAAGTCGACCTGCCCGATTGTAACTGGACTGTGATTTTAAAGGCTGTTGGTTTGCTTTACTTTTATGCGACAATCAGAACTTTGTAAAAGGATGATATAGAAGAGGTACTGTGTTATATCTTCACTGTGTTTCCCTCTCTCTTCTGCTGTATTGGAAGACTGTGGGTTTGTTTTGTTTCATTTTATTTTCCAGTTATTAATAGGCAATATTTTTGACAAGCTTGATTTGAGCTTGAGTTAGGTCCATAAACATTGGGACACAGACAACTTTTTTCTAATTTTGGTTCTGTACATTACCACAATGAATTTTAAATGAAACAACTCAGAT
>JAQMCW010000016.1:1709748-1727701 GCA_030068335.1 Chrysichthys cranchii | reverse complement strand
CCCCGACTAGTCGACCAATAAAATTGTCGTCGACTAATTTTCATAGTCGATTACGTCGACTAATCGCGGCAGCGCTAGAGAAAATTAACCCCTCCATCATGGCTCATGGCAAGCGTAAGGCATGTGATGATCGTGGCAGTGCTAAGAAGCGGCAGGCAATCTCAATGGAAACTAAGATGGCCATAATTAAGAAATTAGATCGTGGAGAAAATATGGCGAACGTCGCACGTTCATACAGCATGAATCGGTGAACGATTGGAACGATTCACGAGAACAAGGGCCGGATTATAGAGTATGTTAAGGGCTCCGTGCCTATGCAATCGACTGTTATCAGCAAGAAAAGGGGGAAGCTGATGGAGAAACGTCTGATTGGACACCAGAGACAGAGACGGGCCCCGCTTGGCCTTATGCGAGAGAAGGCTTGACGCCTTTTTGAGGATTTAAAGGCTAAGGCTGGGGAAGACGCTGCTGATGACACCTTTTCAGCGAGTTATGGCTGGTTTCATCGGTTCAAGAAACATGCCAATTTGCACCACGTTTCAGTTACTGGCGAAATGGCAAAATAACGACTTGCAAACTATTCTACAAACAGCCTTCCGGAACGTAACTTGTCCGTAAGTAGGGGAGCGTCTGTATTAAATTGATGGATTTATTTGCATCAGACTGAAATGTCTGTTCATGTTCATTGCGATGAGTTAAATATGGAGTAAATAAGGACAAGGACTTCATGTTTGCTGTTGTAGGAAAATAAACCAACATTGGGGTGGTGTCGTGTGTTTTATTCCGTTCATACGCTGGCAATTTTCCAGCAATTAATTTTTTTTTACATATTAAAAATGACACATACTTCTGTAGAAATATACAGTCGTATTTAATATTTTAGCGTTAATTCCTGTTCTAACTTATGGGGGTGTTAGTAAAAAATAAAATAAAATAAACAGCGCCCCCAAGTGGGCTGTAACTAAGTGTGTGTTATTCAGTGAAGAGTGGAAACAATTCTGTATAGAGTTGGGTGTAAATGTGTATAAGGACATTTTACATACATGCAATTATGATTTAATTCTTTTAGCATAAATGATGAGGTGGAATGATCATATTTGGCTCACATGGGACTGCAGGTAGAGCTAGCGAAGTTCCTGAAAGTTCCAGTGCTTCTCACTGCACACATGGAGGGCAGCCTGGTAGAGTTTGATGGAAAAGGAGTGAGATGAGGAGTTCTACACTTCGGTTGCTTGGCAACAGGGCGTTGTTTACACTGTTGATTTTTAAACGTGACGTTTGCAGCAGGTTCTGATGGTGAGGAGCTGCCTTCAGACCACTCGTGAGTTCTCGTTGGGAGTTACAGTCATTGGGTTAGTCTCGTACCCCCCCACCCCCCAGTGCAGGTCGTGCTGGCGGTGAATATGAACCCTGAGGAGGTAAACATTTCTGAACACATTTATAATTTGTTAGAGCAATGATGGTAATGAGCAAGTCTGATGGTTTAAAGCTGTAGCTCAGGGTTTAAATGCACTGATCTGTACTCGGTATTCAATCTACTGCTCTGAACAGTATGAGTAATGATGCTAAAATATTTAGAAACACGTGTAGTGCTTTTAAGGGCATTTTACAGAATGGTTTGTTAACAGATGTTTATTTCATCCATGAGTAAAAGTATGTGCACAAAAAGAAATGGCTAATACAGAGTCATAGGTGAGTTTGAGTGCTGAATTTGTGTTTACACCCAAACGTTTGCTAAATTTTTATTTATACAAATATATCTGGACTTGGTCCTTTAGTCGGAGTAGAACGATGTGACAGTTTGGATCGGTTTAAAGCTAGACTTAGATTACAAGATTTATTTATTTATTTATTGGTCTGTCACGACGGTCAGATTATACGATCGTAGCTCCATAAAGTCTTGCCATGTCTCCGTAGGGAGACTGGCAACACTTCAAGGTTTGCCCTGACCAATCTTTGTTCATGTCCTTGCGTGTCTTTGGGGAAGAGGGTCAAGAAATTGTCAGTCACGGTTGCAGGAGGAAAGTCATGTTGAAACTAGGCAAGAAAGTACAAAAAAAAATCTGAAATGCCAGACATTTCATTGGAGTGTGGTGGGCCGCCCAGATGCCACATCGCTGTTCTTTGATAACGTCCCACTACAAGGGTCGTTCATCGTTCATGATGTTCATATTCCAGCCCAGCACTGGAAACTTCTCAACCACGATAAAACTGTAAAAATTTGGGCTGAATGTGTGTAGCCTGATTCCAGCACAAAAGACAACGATCATAAACTGATTGTTGGCGGGAAAAAGACATAAAACCTGACGTGTGGATTCTATAATAGTCTATTATAGCAAAGTGGTTTCCTGTAATTTCCTTCTGTACATCATAACACTTCGTGCCTACTCCATATTCCGAACAAATTAGTCACAGGTTACAGACAAAAACCATGAAACCAATTGATGCTGTATCAGATTCAGTTCTTTCATCAAGAATCCAGTCACTGTCTAAAAATCAAAGTAGTTTCATATCTTGTTGGCATATTTTATCATCTTTTCAAACTGTTAGATTTCAATTATGGCCTTAATGATCCTTAGTTAAATAGAGTGATGACGTTTGTTAGCGTATTAGTTCATCATCAGTTAATAATCTTGCATATTACTATTACATTGCTTTAGTAATGCGGAATGCCCTGGTTTGTTATAAGCATTTCCCATTCTGGTCAGTTTACACATTGCTGAATATTGATTCTAAATTAAGTGTGCGAGTGCGCACATCCTGTAGGTTACCTTATCAGACACTTGATAAACATCAAGTCAACTTTTTTGTTGTGTGTTTAGGAAGCTGAGTACAAGAGCGGTTTAATGACGTGAGGCAGGGACAGCCAGGCTGCATCCCAGCCCCCATACCACCTTATTAAATATTAGACTTGCTGCTGCAGTGATGGGATATATATTCCATAGTGAACCTAGTGCCTGAAGGACTCTTCTGATGTATTGTGGAGTGTAGCCCATGTTCTACACTGCCTGTTCCTCTTTAGATGTTAGAGATGGAGACACGGCTGGAGCACGAGGGTGTGTGTGTGGAGGTCTCCTCCAACTCTGCGCGATTAGACCATCTGTGGCGTCTCTTTGTTGAGAAGGAGAACAGTGTGAGGATGCTGACTCAGGAACTTGAGGAACTGCGAGCTAAACGTGGTGTTGAAATCAAGAGGGTGAGTTCGGAGTGATTGAGTGATGAGTTGGACTAAATCAGGGCTAGAAAATGTCTTGTTGGACTCTGGACAAGCCCTGAACACCCTTAAGGTAAAATGATGCTGAGGGCGAGGGTAGAATTTTTAATACTTATGACGGCAAAATATATTGGCCATCGTGTATAAATCTCAATGCTATGATATAAATGGTCATATTAGCATCATGTACATACAACAGCTTGGATTTCTGTTGTATTCATTTTGAGCATTGTACATTGTCTGTGTGTGTGTCATTGATTGATCATGCCCTCACAGGTTCAGCTGTACATCCAGAACATCCGGAGTCTCTCCAAGACACGGGACTTGATGGAACAGGAGCTCGAGCAGGAAAACGAGGTTCTCCGCTCCATCCTGACGGAGATCATTCTGCAGCAAGGTTCACTCCCTGTCCAATATATAACAGAAAAGCCTTTCCTTACACTGTTCCGGTAAACTCTCATCTGCTTTTGTTTGTGTACACAGAGGTTCAGAACAGTGAGATAGCGGAGATGGTGGTGCAGGAGGGCCTGGCTGAGCTCGCAACCAGCAGCCTGAGCGAGCAGGTGGCTTACCTCCTCGCAGACCGAGCTGCTCTCATGGAGAAGATTCAAGCCCTGGAAGACGCAGACTCAAAGGCCCTAAACCTAAAGTGCCCTCAGAAGGAAAGTACGCCTGATGAGAATGCAGGAAAGGTGCGATCACTCAGAAACATGTGTTATTTTGTCGTTTGTGTTTTAAAACAATATGGCATTAAAAGGTTCTGACCCTGAGAACCTCCATACTACATTCTCCATCAGGCAGCTCCACTTCGAGGTCAGAGCCCTTGGAAGAGGTTGCTCGGATTTAGGAAGGCTGCACAGACCAAGCAGGTATTTACCCACGTTTGTACTATTTTAGAGAAAATGGTTGCATGTCAGTCTCCATCTGCACTCTTCTACAGATCATGTGTCTCCAGCATGATTTAACTGACCTCCTGGGTCACATTTCGTGCTTGATTCACACGCTCGCACAGGACCCAGAAAGATTTTCACTTCCAAGACAAATTCGCAAGATAAAATAATATGCAAGGGCAATCCACGTGTGGTGGTGCAGTTAAGACCTGTTCTGTTGCAATGTTAGGACGATAACCAGGCGAAAGAGGACAGATCATCTAAAGGCAGAGAGAGGAGGGTGCTGGAAAGGGACCTGGAAAAGGCGTCCGCCAGGCTGAACCTGGCTCACGAGATCCGGCACCTCACTGACGAGCTCGAGTTGGCTCAACTGACCAACAGAACCTATAGTAAGAGCTTCAGAGATATTCTAGTGTTTCTGTGTGTGTTTCTGATATACTGAGGATAACAGTGTTTTTCTCTCAGAGTCAGAACTCCATGAAGCTGAGCAGTTTAGGCATGAGGTGGAGAAGCTGAAATGCTGTGGTAACACAACATCCTGACACAACTATTGTTATTGCTCTTAGGGTTTATACAGACCTGACAACCTTAACACATTTTGTGCTTGGGTTTTGCATTTAATTAATTGGCAATACAGCTGTTTTCCTAATTGAAATATCCAATGAGTCTGAATCCATTCACGGGGAAACCCCGCTTTAATTATTTAATCAGTCGTCGTCAAATTAATTACATTTACCCGAAGCAGCTTAATTAACATTTGTTGCTGTAATTTTTGCCAACCACAAGATGTCACTGTTTATGATACTTCTCAACTTGAGAACGTTTCCCAGCACAACCATTTGCTTTTGTGAGGTTGAGTTTATATCCGTACTATAAATGACATTTCAAAAGAACCATTAAATGTGTCTATAGATTTGGCCAAGGCTCAGGCGGCTGAGCGGACGAGCGATGTCCTGGATGAAGAGATCCGTCATCTGAAGGACAGTGTTCACAGCATGGGTGTACAGCTCCTACAGCTGGTATAAAATCATATACACATGTAGTTTTTTATGTTAAGAAAAAGTACTATTATTATTATTATATAGTATATATTGTCATTATGTTTACTAAAACAAAACATTTGTTTAGTCATTAGCTTGATAGAAACTTCAAGGAATTAGACAGTAAGGATAAGGATTTGATCCACGCTTTGACCCAGAGATTATTTTTTTTAAATTTTTTTATTTTTAGCCATGTCAATTCTGGATCATGTTTGAACAGTTTCTTTTTCCCCCCTCCTTTGCTCAGGAGACCGAGGCGTGCAATGATGAGAGGAGGAGGAAGGAGGATGCAGAATATTCAACACTCGAACTCCAGGACAAAGACCGCAACGTGCAACATCTTCAGAAGGTCAGGCTTGTCATGCATTAGGGGTGCAAGGAGCTAAAATGCTAAAAATGGATTTGATAATGTAATTATCAACACTTTATTCATTAAGTATTTAATTGGGAAATGATTAGCATTTTATTGTCATTTTTGTTTCCTTCTCCTTTATTCTCACTTGTCATGGGTCATTTTTGTTATTTCTGCCTTATTCATCTCATGTGGGTCATTTTTATTGCTTCTGCCTCATTTGTGATTTGCCATGGACCGTTTTAATTAATTCTGCCTCATTTAAAGATAATTCTGGGTAATTTCTGTGATTTAGTGATTTATTAATTTGTGTTAAGCACGCATAGACAGAGCTGCTGGAAAAGTTGGAGGAGGTGAATGACGCTAACGCTCAGAGGAATCACAGGGAGTGTTGGAAGCATCTCCAGCTCGTAGGCCGTGTAGATCAGAAGCTGATCACTAAATTAATTAGCATGTTTGTGATGTTCATAGCTTGTGGCTCTAAACACAGAACCAAAACACCTAAAATCTCTTCTCACCGAGGAGCAGCAACAGGACCTGGCCGATAAGATGCCAAATAACACGCAGGTGAGAAACGTTTTTAATTTATAAGACCGGATTTCTCCAAAGCACATCATTTCTGAGCAAACCTGAGACCTTTTCTTTTCCACAGAGTACTCGGGATGTCCTCAAAACCATGCTCCTGGAGCAAGAGTACCAGAAGGTACCTAACATGGATTGTGGAAAAAAAAGTCAAGTCCACGTGGAGTGTAGAGCGTCTGGAGAAGTAGGCTGGTTTAATGATCTCCGTGTCTTTGGGGTTTTTCCAGCTCAGACAAGAGATTGAGAAGATGGAGGAGTTTTGTGAGAAACTCCAAATCGAGCTCCAGCAGGTCCACTGTACCCTTCATGGTCATGTTAGGTACAACACACACGCCCATGGGTTCCAACATTTTTTTCCCCCCAAAAATTCTAACATGAGATGACAGGATTTCAGTCTGGATTCATTACTTACATTCATAGATGGATGGATGGGTGGATAGATAGATACTTTATTAATCCCAATGGGAAATTCACAAATGTTAATCATAATTTACATTAACAATAGCAGTCTGGCTAACAGATGCTAACCTGACAGGATTTTTTTGAAGCACGTATTTAATCCTTACTGCTAATGCTAATTTGTTGGCTACCTTAAACTAATCTGACAGGATTTCATATTCACAATCATGTTCATAATTTTTTTTTAATAATCATGACGGCTAACAATAGCCAACACGAACATGGGCTAATCTGACTGGATTTCTGAGAGGATTCCTAAATGTGTGTCATTTAGCCATCTAGCTAACATAAGCTCACTTGACAAGACTTCCTGCAGGGTTTTCAGTCCCGTTCATTTGTATTTAGCAATTGTGACCGCTAACAATAGCCATCCAGCTAACATAACATTGATGAAACATGATTTCTGAGAGGGTTTTTAAAACTCTTAAACTTTCATTATGATTAATAAAGTTAGTCAGATGTGTCACATCAACCCTGACAGGATTTCTTCGAGGATTTTGGGTCATATTCAGATTAAAGAAAAAAAAAGATATCCATTCATAGGCTAATTTGTCTGGATTTCCGAGATTTAAGAATGCTTGCCATCATTACTGCTAACGCTAACCTGACAGGATTTCTGGGTGGATTTCCTTGTTACATTCCCTGACTTTAGCCATCCAGCTAACATGAGGTCACTATACTGTATTTCTTAGGGGATTTTTTTTTTTTGTCATGTTGATCAGTGATTATCTCAACTGCTGTTGCTATTCAGCTAGCTAACATGGGCTATCCTGACAGGATTTCTGAGAGAAATTTGTCCTATTTCTAAGTGTAAATAATCTTCAGTGCTAATGCTAGCTAGCTAGTTAACATGAGCTATCTTGATACAGTCTTGACTGCTAATGCTAATCTGACAGGATGCCTGAGACAATTACATTGAAAAAATGTAAAATATCTGAATTTTTTTTCTTCCAGATTTAGGTTTTTTTTTCTTTCTAATTTTAAATGCTACTGCTATTCAGCTAGCTGACATGAGCTAATCAGGCAGGATTTCTGAGAGGACTCTTTCAGTGCTAATGCTAGCTAGCTAGATGATTGGAGTTCATCAACTTCAATCTAACATGAGCAAGCCTGACCTGATATGTACGCGTATTGACATATGTTTGAATTAAATAGCCATGTGTTGATAAAGGCTTTATTAATATTTCTAATATAAAACTTTAAATATTTAACATTTTCGTTTCATTATAACTTTTTCATTTTTAGTGAGTGTATATTTGTAAGCATAACCCTCTAAAACCTCTTTTTTGAGTGTGAGGTACGGTGAAAATTACGATTCTTTGGCCAATTTGAATCTGTAATCCACCTTCCATCTTTTTTTTTTTTTTTTTTGGAAGAAAATACAATGAGATGAAGGTGCGCTACAGGGAAAAACTCTCAGGAGCTAAAGAGGTTTATGTCCAAGAGATGACATGGCGTGATCAGAAGATCGAGAAGCAGGAGGGAGAGCTGGACATCCTCACAAAGCGCCTGAAGAATGTAAAGTGATGGTTGTTGATGATTAAGATGATGGTGAGACTAGAGTTTGTCTTCATAAATAAGACCTCATGTTTCTCACCAGGAGAGTGACATGGTGAAAACAGTGACGTCTGAGAATGAAGCTCTTCTTTTGACCAAGAAAACACTGCTGTGTCAGCTAAACGAAGCAGAAGAGAACAGAAAAGACACAGCAGCCAAAGTTTCTGCTCTGCAACTAAGGTACCGAATATCCAGCAGACCACCCTGGGCTTCTGGAATAAGCATAAAGTGGATGCTTTCAGGGTTTGTATTTATTTTTTTCAGGGTCAACTTTCTGGAGAAGGACAGCATGCAGCAATGGGAGATGAACATGAAGAAGTCGACACATATCGCCAAGCTCGAGAGACGGCTGTGGGACGTGGAATCTCTAAAAAGCACTCGGGTAGATATTTGGATGGCATTACTACTGCATGAACAGTAGGGGTTAGGGTTAGAAATTTCAAACCATAACCATTATACTGTGTAGGTAAAAGTATGTGGACACCTGACTATCACACCCATAGGTACATGTTGAACATCTCATTCCAGTTTATTCACCCTTTACTGTGCACTCTTCTCTTCTGGAAGGTCTTTCCACTACATGTTGGAGCGTGGCTGGTGGGGATTAATGTTCCTTCAGCTACAAGAGCATTAGTGAGGTCTGGTGCTGATGTTCATCCCAAAGGTTTTCAGGGGTGTTGGGTTCAGGGCTCTGTGCAGGACACTCGATACACTTCTTCCACTCCAACCGTAACACACCATGTCTTCATGGAGCTGGAATTTTGTGCACAGGGGCATCATCATCATGCTGGAACATGTTTGTTTGCACCTCTTGGTTCCACTGAAGGGAAACTGTAACACTACAGCATACAGAGACATACTAGACAATCGTCTGCTTTAGACTTTGTGGAAGAACTTCATATGGGTGTGAGGGGTTAGGCGTTCACATACTTTTGGCCATATGGTGTGTTCAGTTTTCATATAGGGAGAGATAGATGGATGTATTTAGTGTGAAACTTTCTCCAGTATTTGAATTCTTCTTTCGTACAGTACCTGAAGAAACATCACCGGAATCTCATCAAGGGTACGAAGGAAGAAAGCTTCAGGTAAAACACCAGCTCGCACGTCGCTGTGCAAAACCCCAACTTCGCAGATCAAGGCTAATTATTCGAATATAACAGGTTGCGTGTGAACTGAGGATCAGAGCATCGGTTGTGTTGCTGTTGTGTGACATGAATGCACGGTTACATTGAGTCAATTCCAGAAATATTGGCACCCTTTGCTAACCGAGAATTTTGTTTATTTATTTAAACTTAAACAATTGGGGAATCTGCTAACCTTTAAAATGTTACAGCAAAAAAATATTTAAAATAACTTTTAGGTTTTAGTGATATCTTCAGGACCGAGGCGTTTACAATTTGAGTCTTCTTGGTGACCAGAGCTGAGCCAACAGTCCAGGGGTCGGTGTGTGTTAGCATTAGGATAACACTCCTATGAGAAGTTGGATCTGATCTGGATTTTTGGTTCTGTTGCAAAAGATAAGACAAGCTGCATGTTTGTAACTTGTTCATTAATAAGCAGGTAAATGATTCGTGTTTAGCAAACACTTGGAGACATGCTGCTACTGTATAGGAAAATAATCCAGTTCAGGATAGTAAGAGTACGACACCCCGTGTCCTCACGGTTGCTAGAAAAATGTTCTTTTTTTCCCCACAGTGAAATGTCAACCATCCGGAAGACGAAAGAGAGTCTTGTGGAGAAACTCAGACTGTCTGCATCTCCGTGTCTGAGCGCCGGTTCGGAGACGGGCTACATGAGAGTCTTTACACACAGCCTGGGGTGACGTAAAGGCAGAGGTCACGGTAGGACACACTTTATTTGTTTATAGTTAGTAAGCTACATCTCACTGCTGTCATTTCTACATGTATAGTTTACTTCAACATGCTAGAAATGCCTCTAAAGTGGATTCTCCACAGCAAACAAAATGAAACGCAAACCCTCAGTGCAGATTTTTCAGATTTATTTTTCTTATAAGTCCATTCTAAGTCTCGACTTTGCATATTATAGCAGCCAAGACAAACTTTTCAGAGTACCACAATGCAAGACAAATTAAAAAAAAAAAAGGAATTGTAATAATAACTAGATTTTTTTTATATAAAGGGGTTAACACATAAGTATTTTATAGTTTATTTACAGAATAATCATGCTAGGAAATTTGAAGGAAAAAAAAAAAAGCATACAGTACTGAGTACAATGGGAACACCAATATGGTAGACGTGGATAAGATAAACAAACAATTAGTGATAAAATATTTAAGGCTTGACTGTATAGAAAATAATATAATGGTAATTATTAATACTTAGACGTGATAATACATGGAAGAGGATGAAACCAGACACGTTTTAAACAAACTTATGTACACACATACGCACGCACGAGACGTGACACGGTTACACGAACTGGAGAGTACTGTGCAAAAGTTTTAGCTCACCTGAGCAAAATGTGTAACGCTATTTATCTGGGAAAGTTTATTTTTCATTGTTTAAAATGGGGGGGGGGGGGGAGTGTTTTAAAATTTTTCAGTAAACTTTCTCACAGATTCACATGAGATTTTAAACCGTAAAAATTTGTAAGTGCTAAGTTTAACATTTTCTAATCATTGTCTGATCTTGGATTGACTTTTTTTTTTACATAAAATATCTCAAGATGCACTGTGTACACTTTAAATTCAAGCTTCACCGACTATTTTTTACTCTCTCTCTTAAAGTAGTCGTGTGGTTTAAGTCTTTTCTCAAGGCACGCCAGTGTCTTCATCACCATCAAATAATACCTTAAAAAGGTTTTTTTTTTTTTAAGTAACTCACACTGTTAGTGGGATCACAGGGTGCTGGAATTTAACAAGTACAGCTAGAGGCCCTTGAAGAGAAATTCTTCCATCCATCTCACCTAAGAATTTGGTGTGAAACATCCTGTTCCACAAGGTTAAAATGGAATTAAGATAGATTAAAAACGACGAAAAAGAGATGCTGGTGAGGGAACAGACGTTCAGCTGCTATGAGGTTAAGTGAGAACGTGTTTCACAGCCCTTCCACAATGCTAACATGGATTAAAAAAAACTTATCATTGTTTGTTGTAAAATCGCTGTGATGTAAGAGGACCCACGTATAATCATGCAGTTATTATAAAAGGTTGACTCGAGTCCTGCTGTAGTCTTGACGTTCTCTAGTGTTTCTCACGTCCAGATAAAGAGCTGAGCTGAGACTTTTGCACAGTACTGTAGAAAGGCAGACACTGCAGCCGAGCCTGAAATCCAACGTCGTGATTAACTTTATACACCAGCGGCTGTGGGGTCGAGCGATTACTTATGTACACCGGAGTCAACAGACCAGCATCTTTTTTTTTTTGGCATGTTATTGTATTCATTTATCCCTACAACCTTTCACAAGGTGTGTAGCTTAATAATAAATGCAAAAATAAAAAGGAATGACTATTCAGGAAATAATGTTGGACTTGGTCCATGCTCTAAAACGTCTCAGCATACGACTTTATAACCACTGGATGTAAACAAGACTTTTTTTTTTTTTTAAACTGCATAACATCTAATGTCAAAAAAAAATTTAGCTGCCAAGAACTATAGCATTTTTACTGTCCAACAATTAGACTGAATTCTTTTTTTGTTTGTTTGTTTGTTTTAGCCACAAGGCCTCAAAGTGCTGCAAAAACTGTCTTTGGATGTCCCTACTATTTCCTAGCCCCACACTCTCTCAGAGTGAGAGCGAGTGAGTGATAGTGCGAGTAAAAAAAAAAAATCATAATAATAAAAAAAAAACCCGACTAAAACGACAACTCCTTCAGCGTGAGGTGTGATTAACTCAGTCTAACATGTATTAGAACGTATTCCGAGGAATGATGAAGTGAAAGAACGGACGCGCCCCGGGGACGAGGAAGAACTGACCGGCTTCAGATGAGTGAGATGCGGATGGGGATGCTGGGGGAGTCGTTCCGGGGCGGTGAGTGCTGAGTCACCAAGTGCTCCACAACTGTGTGTTTAGACATGTGCTTCATCAGATACGTCTCCTGGAAGGGGAGGAAACGTAGAGACGGAAAATGCGTCATGTCACGTGCATTCAATGATCACAGTAACAAAACTTCAGGGGCAAAAAATTCATATGTAGGAAGAATGACTAATGTAAACCTTGCCTGACTTCACATCATGTAATCTGCATGGATTATTGCACGTTTTATAGCTAGGGGATAAATTGCTTATTTTTCTTACGGTTTACAACAAAGACTAACTGCAGTCCATTTTTATTTCTGTCTATTCAAATCGTTACATGCCTAATTAATAATATAGATCACTAAATATTTAAAAAATTTATACACAGGTGTGAAGAAAGTCAGACTTTCCAAAATATCTCTAAATCCAGAGGAAACTTTACTAAAACTACACAAAGTTTTATGCAATTCTTTGTTGCCCAAAAAATGTATTTTTACATCAAACAATGCAAGTACCATTTTATCAGAACCAAGTTTTCTGGACTTAAGTGAGAGCAACACCCTTAAACTAAAGACACTAGAACTGACCCAAGTTGTGCACTAATCAAGGTGTTTGTGTGTTCCGTGCTATGTTTAAAATGCTTACTGATCTCATGGATCTTTAGATTAATTAATACATCTAAAATTAGTTTTTAAATAAAAGGTCACAGAATTCGATTTGAGACGCAGCTTGTGGCAACACACAATAACGTATAAAGTTTTAGAGGGAAAGTAACATGGCGTACTTAACAACTGGGACGTTACCTGTTTAGCATGAAATCCTAGCAGAAAGAGACTTTTTGGCTCTGACCTGCCCTCTAGTGGAAACTTTTAAGCCACAGTACAATAGGTATTTATAGGGCTGGGAGATGAGCCCTAAAAATGATATCTTAATATTTTCAAACCATTTTCCAAGATAAAAGCCAGGGGCGCTCACGAGCTCTTGTGCACAGTAAGGTCATAATAATAGGCCTAACATTTATTAAGCTAATTCTACATCAGACAGACGCCCAGCTCTACCTTCTAGTTCAATCCTGAAAGTCCTGTGCTGTTTGTTTAATCATGTATGCTGAAAATATGGTGCACTAAGGACTACTTATTTTCTGGGAAGTCAGTGGATGCATGTTACTCCATGCTGTAAAGTTGTAGCTGCGGTACTTACGGAGGTGTAGGCCCGGCCACACATGCTGCAGCAGTACGCCTTGGCGTTTTTGATGGCGTGAGCAGCTAAGTGGATCTGCAGAGAGGCCGAGTCAGAGTAGGCGCGATAGCAGTTGGAGCACTTGTAAGGCTTGTCTTTATTGTGTGACCTCTGATGAGACTGCAGGACGAACCACAGAAACACATCATGACCTTCAAATCTTGCAGTGATTAAATAAAGCTTACAATTTTCACCTCAACATTTACCCAATGTTTCATTATTTACCTTACGTTTATAACATTTTAAATGACTTCTCGTACTTGTATTCTATTTTCACATTGCGTCGTACGTTAAGCTGCAAGTTTAATGTAATAAAGATGCTGTTTCAGTAAAGTGTATTACTGTAAATCCCTCAAACTGCATCAGTAGGTCATTTAAAGAATTTACACACTCAAAGCAGGAGACTAAAACAGAATAAGGTGATGTGTGTTATAACCATACAGCCCAACATCACGGTTTTTAAATTCATCACGACATGCAAACATTTCGAACCATTTGTTCGAGAATAAGTACCAGGAGTAAATAAATTACTTTTAAACTCCTTAATAAATAATGTTTCTAAATGAAACAAAGCAGAAATACCGTCCCCCCTCCCAAAAATATCTACACACTATCACAATATTAATGCTATAAATGTTATTTTACCACATGCACACACCCCACCCGCTGCCTCCCGGGGTCGTACCTGGAGATTGGAGAGTTGTGTGAAGGCTTTATCGCAGCCTGGCTGGATACATTTATACGGCCGATCACCTGTGTGGATTCTGCAGACGTGTTCAGAGAAATGACATGAACAGTGGGTTTATTACAGAGTTTTGCATTTCAGCAGCTTGAATATGTGAACTGCCAGGAATAAGGTCAGGTTTGTCCTTGACATGACTTTTTATTAAAGGAGCTTTAGAAAGAAACCCTTTGGTAAAAAGGAACCAGTGGGTGCAATATTACAAAAACTTCCTGTTACGACTGAAGAGTTAAATTGTTTCTGTGAAACACGACACGCATCATGATGGATAGATAGAGAGGCTGTGAAAGAGCACAGGGTTGGAGTGCGTACATCTACAAATACAAGAAAGGAGAAAGACAAACTTAAGTTTTATGGTTTTGAAAATGCTATTAAAAATATTTCATGTTTTATGAAGTCACATCAAGTCAGGTGCTTTCGTAAAGTTATTAAAAAAGATATTATGAAGCAAACGATATACAGAAAGTGCATCGTTACACAATTTTTCATTAAATTAATATACTCTGTATCAAAGGTAGGGGGTTCCGCAACCACTTTTACACCCAGGAAACCTTTTTAGCTGTTAGAATAATTACTCCCTCAAGACAGAATCACTCTAAAGAAATGGCTTTTAAGATTAACCACATACATTTCCACCCATATAACTTGTTTTGTTTTTATAGCTGGCACCAAACTCCAGTTGACATTATTTACAGGAGTAAAATCTATAATGGAGGCTGGGTCAAAATTAGACACACACTCACAGACAGGACCATTAGGTTCCTGAGGGACGTGGTTCTCAACATGCTGTCCAGGAACTCCCAGGAGATTGTGAAGCCGAACGCTGGGCGTAATTTTTTGACCCAGTGGTACAAATCACAATGAACATTATTAACAGAGTTCTTAGGCTTGAGTCGACTTTGATACTTCTAAATGTAAACACTGTAGAAACAGAAAGCTCTACGGCTCCAAAAAATATTACTTTAACAAATACAAATATCATCAGAACAACGACTGGGGAGTTCTGTGGAATTTATTTTACAGTTAAAGGAGGATTCCTGGCTACCAAAAATCAGAGAAACACCTAACCTAAATGTTGTTTGCTCACAACTGTCTTCCTCTTCCCAATGGTTCACGATGCCACTGTTTTATTTAATAAACTACCCAACACACGAGATCATGAGATTCACAGGATAAACACAGGCTGCACGCTGGCTCAAAACATTTGATTTGGTTTGCTAGCGGAAATCTTTCGTGCGACCGGGGGGAGACGGCCGTTTCTGTGGCACCCCTGAGGACATCAGATGGCACCCCGGTTGAGAAACGCTGTTCTAGAGTCAACGTTTAAAAACACAAACAAATCAAGTGAAAGGAAAGGACTAGCCTGCAAGAGATAAAATAAGAGGGAGAAAGGGTGGCTTTATTTCCATCGAGTATTCTCGGTTTTGTTTCACTCTGGAGTTCGCTTAATAATTTGCATTGTAATGAATTGCGATCAATGCCAGTTCAGGTCACTGTGAGGAAAATGAATGAAATAAGGTGCATTTCATGGATACATGTGCGTGTATATATCTATGCATGCAGGTAGATCTCACCTGGTGTGTTGCTGTAGGTGTGAAAGTTGACGGAAGGATTTCTCGCAGTACGAGCAGTGATAAGGCTTCACCCCCAGGTGGATGCGTAAATGCTGCGCCAGGTAGGAGGCGTTGGCGAATGACTTGGTGCAGTGAGGACATTTATGCGGCTTGGCCTCTGTGTGTGACTTGGAGTGAATCTGCATGTCTGACTTGGAGAAGAAAGTCAGCGGACACACTTTACACCTGGGAGGGGAAAAAAAAAACAAAACAAAAAAAACACGCACGCATGCATGCATGCATGCACGCACACGTTCGCCAGTTAAAGCTCATGCAAAGCACCAGGGCCTGGTGTCTTTTTTTCGTCACACGTCACTACATGTGAAAAAAGAAAGAAAAAAAAAAGAAGAAAAAAAAAAAAGGAAAAGCACGGACAGCAGAATACGACTTGAATAATTTGCAAACTGAAAAGGAAGGGGGAAAAAACTAAGAGAACTGTGATTCCAAATATGAACCCCTTTTCAACTTTTAGTTATTTATTTTTTAAATACATACCTGTAGGATTTGCCCTCTTTGGCCGTGATTGTTACAGATGACTGGTCAGCTCCGGATGCCAAGATGGGGTACGGTACAACCAACAGAGGACCGGACGCGTTCTCGGCTTTGATCTTCTTACGGCCTCGTCCGCTGCTTTTCGGGGGTGGTCCAAGCAGTCCCGCCAACCCGCCGCTGGTTTTGATCGGCTCGGTCCCGACGGCGCTGGCCAACCCTGAGAGGAAGTTTGCGGAAGGTGCCGACCCCTGACGTACGTGGCTCATGGAGGACGTGGGCGTGGCTGGGGTCATGGCCTCTGTCGAGTTCTGGTTGCCGGTACGACACGACAGCGCTATACCTGATGATCAGAAAGATCCACGCAATACCTTTAATTATGTCAATGATAACAATTAAGAACTGGTTAAATGCGCAATCAGTGAGTGTTTTTATGGGTTTTTTTTGGTTCTAACAGAGTACCACAGAGACCTGGGATGCTTTTGTTGGTTTTTTCTTTTTCTTTTGGGAAAACAATTCTAATTAGTGCTGTTAATGAACACTGGTTAAAAATTTAGTCAACTATATTATAAAACCGCACAACTTTCAGTCTTCCGTAATCACCTGATTCTAACAGAAGATTTTTATCTGAATTTTTCTGTTTCATTTTCAAGATTTTAAATTCTACCCAAGGTGTCGCAATCTCATTATTAGGAAGAAAATGCAGCAATGACTTTCAAATAATGGAAGGAACAATGACGAGACAGGAAAACACCAGAAATGAAGAATAAGGTTTGAGATGACACACCAGATATATGAGGGAAAAACCTGTGTTTTGAATTTCCTGTTATTGGCCTTGAGTTTTCAACAAGTAATAACTGTTTGAAATTATCAGCAATAATCACTCAGTGAAAATTAATTAAATTTCTCAATCCAAATTCTGTTAAGAAAAAAAAACAAAACAAAACAAAACACTGCAATTACAAGCTCAGTACAGCTGGGAATAATACAGAAGCACGACACGCTACTGAACCAGTAAGAACTGTTACCCGACAGGTGGTTTGCTCTTGATGGCTGGTCTATAATCTGTCGCAGATGCCAGTCTTCCCACAGTCCTCTCGCTTTTAAGGCTGCCTTATCATCCAGGTTCAAGTTCACGTCACCAAGAATCCGCCCTTGGAGGAAAAAACAATTCGATTATAAGAGATATTTTGTTGTTTGTTTTTTAAATGGTGACCTCCATACACGTGTTGTTTCAGAAGTGTAATTTTGGGCTAGTTTCTTAATTTTGCTTCTTAAACTAAAGTGTCTAAACACGTACAATTATATATAATATATATTTGTTGTTAATAGTCACAACCACCAGTGTAATTGGGTGGGTTCTTATAGTTTCATGGTTAAGTTGACAGATTTTATGGAAGTCCTTCTAAAAAAAAAAGTTACAGAAATGTATATTCCTTTTGAAAGAACATGTTTTGATTTTGTTTAACATACATAAACACACAAGCTGGTACAAAGGATTTCTAAGTAAATTTTTCCCAACAGCCTTGTGTTTGTTTAATTCACTGATTAGCACCTTGTGATTTTTCTTTCAAAGTTAAATTATAAATTAAATTATATTATGAAACTATATAAGTATATGTGTGTGTGTGTGTGTGTATATATATATATATGTGTGTGTGTGTGTGTGTGTGTGTGTGTGTGTGTGTGTGTATGTATATGTATATGTATGTATGTATATATCTACACACCGTATATCTTCTAATAGAGGCCTGTCTCTTATAGACGCCCGTCTCCAATAAACGCCGGGCTAAAACCACG
>JAQMCW010000016.1:1651904-1662490 GCA_030068335.1 Chrysichthys cranchii | reverse complement strand
TATACAGTATAGAAAAAAGCCTAGGCTAGACTAGTGTACTACATACATACAGTACCGAAAATATAAGTCCAGGCTACACTAGTATAGTATACAGCACATTACAGTTCTCGCTATATAAATGAGTGGTTTCTACGAATTAGACACAATTCACCTCGCAAAAGTTTTCTTTGTGTTTAATTGTCTAGAATGTGTTTAAAGAGTGTGGAAGGATAATTTACGGCTTAAACTATTAAAAAAACAAAAAAAAATAAAACAAAAACAAAACACATTTGTGGGTGGCATCCGTGTTTTGAAACGTAACCCTCGTGAAAGACAAGGGACTGCTGTATATAGACACTGATATTTCCTGCATTATCCTGTGTTTAGCAGCTGATGACCAAAAGTGAATAACCACTACTTTCACATAATCAAAAAATAATAAATAACTAAATGAACAAACATACAGAAAATAACAAATGACCAGACACGCATGATATTTTGTATCTAGTTTGAATTACAGGAAAAGGTGGTTTTGTTTTGAAAGCAATCCTACACCCAGGTCTGCACATTTATTAAACCAGTCCACGAGCCTGAGGCGTCTGCTTCACCCAGTGAAACGTCTCGGATTTCTCTTCAAGAGCTTTTTATGAGAACGACACCGAAGAGAATCAGATACAGAATTAAAGGCGTCTTATCAAACACACAACCGCATGACGAATGAGAGCGTCACTTGACACAAGTAGGACCGAGTCCAATACTTTGTACCTTGCTTAACAAACATAACACAATGAGCACAGACATCGTACCACGTGACCTCACACACACCGGGGGTTGTAAACGCCAGGCTCCCGGAAAAGTCAACGTACGATTTCGTTTCTTACGGCACCTACAGCTCTTATTGTTTATCCAGAACTCATTCTCTTTAATTTTTTTTTTTATCTTAGACAGAAAATGGTGAGTTCGTTGACACGTCGCTCCCTCTAGCTCAGTAATCCACGTGTGAAAAAACAGGAGGCGCTGCTCTTCTAGATGACCGTTTTTCCTCCCGCGTGTTGAATGCTCGGGGAAAACGTGAGAAACCTGGGATTACTGCGAGCTTTTCAGCTGCGTGTGGTCCGGTTTAGAGTTAGATCAAAGAGATTTATGAGAAAACAAAAAGACACAGAAACTGTAATTGTGGAGCTCTTGAGCTCTTTACACTCCATTCCCACAGCTGACATTACTGAGGTGAGAGTCGATTCGGTGCGTGTGCCATGCTCAGCGCGTACAGTGTGTCCGGCATGCTGTTTACGCCGTGTTCGGTGTGTATAATGTATTTGGTGTGTATGCCGTGTTGTGGTGCTGAGCATGGATATGTAATGTGTGGTGTGCTCAGTATGTATGGTGCGTAGAGCATGTATAACATACATAACGTGTTCAGTGTGTGTAATATGTTCCGTGTGTTTGGCATGTACGGCGTGTGTAACGTGTTGGGTGTGCGCAAGGTGTGTTCGGCATGCATGACGTGTGATCGGCATGCATCATGTGTATCTGGTGTGTGCCAGGTGTTCCACATGTTTGGCACGCATTTGGCGTGCATGATATGTGCTCGGCCTGACACGTGCACCAGGTGTGTTCGGCGTGACACGTGTTCGCTGTGTGTGACGTGTGATCGGCGTGTCCGCTGTGCATGGTGCATGTCCGCCGCATGAGGCGCGTGATAGGGTTATGTGGCAATGTTTTTTTTTTTTTACTTTATTTACTAACTGAAAAGCCGAATATCAAATCTAAGATCATCTTTTTGTATAAATATAAACATAACGCATATTGAACTATTTACAAAACTTTACTTAAAGCTTTCTTTAAAAAAAAAAAATTATATTAAAAACAAACTATAATACATGATTATTATTTATTATTACGGAACTGCTACATTTATAAGGAGGACCAAGGTCTTTTCTTTTCTTTTTTTTTTTTTTAACGTTACAGCGGTGCTAATCATTTATCCACATAATTCTAATAAATAATTAACATGAACAAGCATTAATTCTGTAATGATTCTCATGGAACATCACTGCGTGGTGAAGAATGAATCGTGAGCGAACGTCTGAAGGTCCACATCACCATGTCACGCTGCGAAATATCTCACAGCCCAGAAAAATAAATTAATTAATAAATTGATAAATAATCACCAAGCACAAAATGTGGAGGCTGACCTGTATCTCCTCGTACGCCTCGTCGATGGTGGTGACCTGGTGCTGCTCGTGTAAAGCGGGCTCGTCGCAGAAGAAGCACACCAGGCTCTTGTCGCTGAGGCAGAAGAGCTTGACCTTCTCGTGGTCCTTGCACGGGTACGTGTTCCTCTGGGCGTTGAGGATGGCGTCGAGCGGGAAGGCGGAGTACCTCTCCACGATGTTGGAGAGCTTGAGGCTGGGCGAGAGCAGTGGGTCGGTGAAGGTCCTCCTGCACTCGGGGCAGTCGCGTGTACCGTGGTGCTCCTGCCTGCTCCAGTGCTCCGTGATGCACTTGCGGCAGAAGTAGTGCTCGCAGCCAAAACTCACCGGGTCTTGGTAAATGCTCAGGCAGATGGAACACAGGAGCTCGTCCTTCAGACAACACGCCATTTGCACGCGCAGGGAGACGTCGGAGAACAACGTGACGCGCGCCGAGAGAGAAGATAGTCTGGAGATCCTGAGACTTTTGGGATTTACAGATTCAGCAAACGTGTGGGTTTTGTTTTCTTTTGTGTCTTTAGTTTGAAGAAAGTCCCTCAGTGCTCCTCAGGATTGATCCTTTAGTTGTTCTGATTGTCAAAAAACAAAAAAACAAAAAAACAATTAAATAAATAAATAGGTAGATAAATAAATAAATAAGTAAATAAGCGGGAGTGAAGACATTACGGTTAGATGCAACAGGCAGAAAATATCTTTTAATTAAATAATTACATTTAATTAAATAATTACCTGTCTTGTCAATTGTTTTCTGAATTATTACAAAAAAAAAATCAAGCTCCTTAAAAACCTGTAGCAAAATCGCCACCCTTATCACTCCCCAAATTTTTTTATTTATATATTAATTTAAAAAAAAAAAAAAAAAAAAAAAAAAAAACTAAACATGGCAAAAAAAATTTAAGAAATTTAATTCTGTCCATTGCATCGGTTCCTCTTACAGAAGGTGAGAATTTATTTAACAACTTGCTTAATCTTTTCAGTCCCTCCTGCACGCCTCATACTTTCTCAAGCTTACTTTCTTAAGCTTTGCTCTTGTGCACTAAAACTGAGACGTTTAAATTCTCTAAACACACTTTTTTTTAAGCACAAAAATGACAAATATGTTGGGTTTTTTTGTTGTTTTTTTTAAATACTCTTTAGGAGTGCCAATATTTTTTTTAATCACACATGTTTTCAAATGCATTCAGGGCAGAAATTCAAGGCCAAAGAAACGTTTCTATTCTATACAACCATTTTCTCCTCGCGTGAAAATGCTAAGACAAATTATACTGGTTGACAATTTTGCGTCTCCTCGGCGGGATGCTGTGAGCCTTCACTACCAGGATATTTTTAACCATTTAACTTCCTTTAAACTCAATTTCATATCTTCAACGCAGATTTCAAATCATCTCGGGTAGAAACTTAGCCACGTTTCTCTCGACATCTCAGTTTTGCACTCGTCCAACCCTCTAATCACTGTAAAAAGTCTTTTTTTCCCCCCCTTTAAAGTCCTCAATTGCCTTCTGGCTCTAATTATATAAAACAGGTACCTTTTGCGGGGGACTGTTTAACCCTGGGAAACCCAGACCACCTTATCATAACAAGAAAAATATCTCCACTGGCTAAAACGATCACTAAAACAAATGTAAGGGGTTTTTGTTTTTAATTTAAAAATACTCTTTCCTATTACATGTTACGAAATGAGACGTCCTGAGATGTCCCCTAATGTCCACCAGCCGATGAGTGGGTTGAATATAATATGGATTAAATAAAAGTTAGGGTCAAATAAGACCCCAGGGGTGCTAATCTATCCATCTATCTATCAACAACAAGATTTGAAATTCTACGAATGAAAGAATAACATGTTGAATAAAACCCCAGACTATTCAGATATCATCAGTGTGCTGTACATCTCAAGGATGTCAGAGGTGTCTGGATTTGATCCAGGTTTCACTTTAATTTCTGCTGTAAGACACACAATGATTTGGTCCTGGTGATGATTACAGAAGGCAAATCTCAGTTCCGTGGAAGGGTGGTATTTCTGTAAAAGTAATACCATGGGGCTGAATGACTAAAGAGGAAGAGAGTTCACAAATACTACAAATATCAGTAACAATACAAGCAGAAGCTGTGGTTTAACGCCGGAGAGCTTATTTACATAAACTGCCAGCTTGTCTCTAAACACACCTGACGAGATTTCACTACATTTTCAGTCTATAACTAATAATAATAATAGTAACCAATAACTTTCTATTACCAACTTTTTTTTTTTAACTAATAATGATAGAAAATAAAACAAAAACACACACAAAAAAACAAAAGCCAGCTAGCTAACTAATTACTATAGAGTTGCTGCTAGCCCAGCTGGCTAATGTGTCAACACAGTACTAGCTAGTGCACGCGCGGTAAAAAAAAATTACCTCAGTCAGCAGCTGTTTCTCTCTCCGGGACTCGTCTAGGTTCCTGTCAGCCTCGAAGACGATCCTTTCCATGTGTTCGTACAAAGACGTCCTGCTTTTAATTAATTAATTTTGGTCCAACTTTATTTTCCTCGTCGTTCAGGAGGAAGCGAACACCGCCTCACAGCTCGACCGAGTCCTCAATGAATGCGCGAGACTGGTTAGGAGCGAGCGGAGCACAGCAACGGAGCGACCCACTTCCGAAACAATGACGGGGAGAGAATGGTATTAAGAAAGGAAGAAAAATTCAACATAGCGCACTTTCTGATGATATATTTAAAATGTACAGGTGATTATAAGACCATAACACTTGTACTTCCTGTTATGAATTACACTTTCGGTTTGACTTTATGGTTTAAACGCGACCGGAGCGAGAACTGGATCACCCTGTGATTCACCCTGTGGTTTGGCTCATGCTTCATCATGTTTGGCATAAATTAGACACTTCACAATGTGGTGGAAAAAAATAAATATGAATATTGAATAAATATACATATTTTTTCGTTTGTAAATATTTTCCCTTCCCTGATTTGGAATATTTCAATTTTTTTTTACAATTATTTTGACTTGTTATCCTATTTTCATGCGTCCTTGACATTCAAATTAATTAATTAAAAAAAAAAAAAGTAAATTTCACAGTTATTATAATATTTAAAGATACCAAAAAAACTTCTTTTCAGGTTTTTTTTTTTAATGGACTATCAGATTTCTATCAGGGTTTCTTTCTTTGTTGTTTTTGATGTTCAATGAATAACAATTTGCTAGACATGTTGCATTTCAGCACATTGACCTCATCATATAATCCATATGAATATGCAAATTAGACAGGTGTGCTCATGAGAGCATCAGATCCCTTTTTTATGGCTGACAAGACAAGACCCTGATGTGGTTTTCTGCTATTGTAGCTCATCCACCTCGAGGTTTGCTCTGTTGATGCTTTTCTGATCACCACGGTTGTAAAGAGTGATTTTTTATTCCTGGAGCACCCCTGGGGTCATATTTGACCCTAACTTTTATTTCACTCTTATATTCAACCCACTCATTGGTTGGTGGACGTTAGTGGACATCGCAGGAGGTCTCATAAAGACCACTTTATAACATGTAGTAGGAAAGGGTTCATTAAAACAAAAAACACCTGTTTTGGGTTTCACTGAGTCTGGATCATCATTTTAGCCAATGGAGATATTTTTCCTATTATGATAAGGGTTTTCCAGGGTTAAGTTACCATAGACTTCCTGTCAGCTCAAACTAGTCTGGGTGTTCTCCTCTAATCTGTCTCAGAAGCAAGATGCTTCAGCCTGCAGCTCCTTCCACACAGGATGGTTTTTATTTTTCGCACCATTCTGTGTGCACTCTACAGACTCACACAGATTGTACAGTGAGTGTACCAGATAAGATATTTAAATGTAAAGGCGTGATGCTTTGTTTACTGTTAATGCTGTCAACTCTCACGTTGATTTGATGTCACTTGCTGAACTCAAAGCTGAGAAGTCAATCCCGAGATCCTGAATAGGAATTCTGACTTTCTTTGGCTTTTCCTAGTCGGAGTTATTTTGAAATTATGAATTTCAACCTTTAACTGAGAGCAGCATTCATTTCTAGCTGTAGATTTCTCTAACTCTAACAATTCTATGATCAGGTAAACCCCCCCCACCCCGCCTTTTTTTTTTTTTTTTTACATTTGTTTCCCTTAAAGCATGTCCACATACATTTCAGGAAGATATTGTTGCATATAGTTTTGTCACGGAGACCAGGAATCTTAAACCACACGCAGTTCTACTCTTTTTTACATTCTTTTTCATGTGGATGGCAAATCTCACACAAAAAGAGTGATCATATCCGGAGAGAAAATATACTGAATGTTTTAGATCACTGTATCTCAATTTAACATGATTATTTCCTCCTTTGGCATGTTTTAGTGTACATTATTTTATTATTAAATGCCATCAAGGGAAAGCACTAAGCATATGCATTCATTTTCATTTCACCTCGTCAAAGTCAGGCTCCTAAATAAGATAATGGGTTTGCTCTAACAGGTTTTTCCATTATGGGATAAAAATCTAATGCACTTACACAGGTGTAAAATTAAAAAGCTACTGTTCGAGGCATCCTGAAGAGACTTAGACTCCATTATAATGTATTATTAAAAGCATTCGGAAACATATTGTCCTGAAAAAAAATTAGTTTTTTTGTTTTGTTTTGTTTGGTTTTGCTTCGTGCTGAAATAAATCTGCTATTTTGAAGCTATAAACTGGGGCACTGCGATGCCTTCCGAGTGGCCTTGCTCCATTTTCACACCAAGATTTATTTTAACCTGCTTTGACAAGATTGCTTACAGGATAGAGTCAGAGGAGTTGCTGATGCAACCTATTTTCCCCAGAGATGGCCTTATATAACATCTGGCAAATTTTTAGGTGTGAATGAAATTCACACCAGTACACCAGACTTTTTCACTTTCATCCACACTAAAACTACCCAGCCGGTGTGGTTAAGAATATAGTAATAAGCCTGGAGATGGCTGCTGCTACCCACCACCTCAAGTGTCATGGTGGGTTTCACTCTGACTGAATCACTGTCATTAAAACAAAACTCCACGCACCAAGACAATGAGAATGATCCTAGAGGTTCAGATGATGCAAATCCAAAATCACAGCTTTTTGACACTGGTGTGATACAGTAAATCTTTTCACTTTCACTGAAGATTTTAATCTGTGGTTATAATATCTGTCACTTGCAGGGGTCTGTGATGTGTAGGTAGATGGGGGGAAATGAAATACCACTATCTGTTTCAGTACTTGAACCTCCGAATATCTCAGTCTGTATTTGGATGTGAACCAGAAGGGGGCGTGTTTTATTTTGTTTTGTTTGATTTTTGGTGCTTATTTTGTTTAATTAGCTGTGAACCCTGGCTCTCTGCCCCTTTAAGGTCGGTTTGTATTAAAAAAAAAAAGTGATAGAAATGTGGTTTTGTTTGAAGATCTTATTGTAAGGCAGTGTTTAGTGTTCAGACTACCGGAGCAAATCACTGCCAGGAAAAACAATAAATACTACACTTTATATTTGTACAGATTTAGAACACGTTATCTATTCATTAGGAATGGTGTACAGTATTCCTGTTCGCTTGCATCTTTAGTAGGCAGAGGTTTATGAGGGTAGCTACGGAATGTAATTATTGCACTTATCGTTTAGATGTTATTTCGTTTCCGTGGAATTTGCATTCAGTTCAGTACAATCCAATTCAAGACATTCAGGCTAAACTGAGGGGTTTTTTTTTTCCAAGAAGCAATTAAATGCACACTCACTGGTCACTTTATTAGGAACACCTGTCCACCTGCTCGCTCGTGTGATTTCTTTTTTCCCAGTCAGCCAAGCATGTCCCAGGAGCACGATGGATAAATAACATACAGGTCAAGAGCTTCAGGTCATGAATCAAACATCAGAATGACTGTGGCGTGGATGTTGGGCCCAGACTATTTCAGACCCTGCTAATCCTCTGAGATGTCCATGCACACGTCTCTAGATTTTATACAGAATGGTGCAGAAAGCAAAAAAAAAACAAAAACAAAATCACAGAGAGGACAGACTGGATTCGAGCTGATGTGATGGCTATGGTAACTCAAATAAGCACTCTGTACAACCAGAGTGAGCTGAAAGGCATCACAAAGTGGCCGACACACACCAAACCTTCAGGCGGATGGGAAACAACAGCAGAAGACCACATCTGGATCCACTCCTGTTGGAACAGGAACAGGAATCTGAGTCTGCCATGGAGACACCTAAGACGGTGATGTTGCGTGAGAAAATCCCAGGAGATTAGTCGTTTCTGAAAGGCTTTAATCAGCCCGTCTAGGCACCATCCCTGGCAACCATGTTACCCCATCATGATGTCTGGAGTGAAGATTAACAGAAGTTTGTCTCCATTGTGTGGCTGCTCCACGAGTGTCTGGTTGGCCAGTGAATCAATTTCTGAACGTGATGTAAGAGTTAATAATAAACGTTTCTGGTTTTAGGTCTTAGATTAAGACATTGCAGCGTTATTAGACACCTAAATCGGATATAAACTGGTAAATTATCTTGAGTGTGTCAACAGGGATACACATACGCTAGCTAGATAAGGAAACTCCTGAGGCTATTTAAGCTTTTTACGCTTTTCAGGAAGAGTAAGTAAAGCTGGATTCCAGTTTTGTAGATAAATGGTAGAATGAAGGTAACTTTATGACTTTTATTTTTGTCTTCCCTGGACATGACGGAAGATGAAATGTTTGCATTTAACTCCACGCTGACAAGCTAACTGGCTAGTCACATCAGTTTAATGGGTTTAATCGAACGAATCAAGATAGAAACACGTCCATTTTTCAGTTCACATTTCATCACTGTCCACTTTGGGGGGTTCTATGGATGGAAAGGTCAGGAATAAAGATCAGAAACCACGACAGTAAATAAACCAAACTAAAATGGTGCTTAGTGCTCTCTGTATATGTGAAGATTTGAATTATGATGATAGTTAAATTTATCCGTGCTGCAATAATAATAATAAAAAAAAAGTAGGCGTGTTTTGGGTTTTTTTTCTTCCATGGAAGTGGTTTCTCGTTGCAAAACGTTTCACAACTTCTGATTTCAATCATTTTGTGTGATGGCGGTTTTCACCTCAGCGTCTTACCCAAACAAAGTGCTGACTTACAACAGTTCGTTTCCTGTCATCGCGTACAAACCAACCATTTCCTACAAACAGGTTTTAAGGTTTTTATGATTAGTCAGAAGCTTCCGTTTTGCAGAGCTGCAGTTCAGAGAAAGGTGTGCAGATTCCCTCCAATACACAAGCGCTTCTTGTGACTGACCTTAAGATTTGTAACTGAACTTCATCTTAATCTTGCTGAAGCCTGCACATGACGTACAACTAGTTCTGGAGTCGTTAGCATTACTTTGTACACGCTGTGCTGCTCGGTAGACGGATGACCCAAATGCATGATCATTAAACCGCTCACCTTAGTGATCTGTAGCTTGTTTCAAGTGAACATGATGAATCAACTTGCATATATGACTTAGGAGAGTCACACACACTACAGGAAGCAGACCATGAATGAATTGATTCTTACGGTTTGCACTGCACATTTGTAAAGTCTTGCTTGTTTTCACAACTATTTAAATGCAATGCAAAGTAAATTTGTCTTTGGTAGACAAAAAAACATAATAAAAAGAAACTATTTCAGCCATGGTTTGTCAAAAAAGAAGAAGAAGAAGAAATTACAATACATCGTATTGCAAAGTTTTTAAGGTGAAAGAGTCAGCTCTTACTGGTGAGCCAAGCCAAATGAAATCCCATCTCCAACTTAAACATTCAAGGTGCGCAACTTAAAAGATGCATCATCTTTCACCAGAAAGATCCTTCTATATGATTCTTTATCTCCTTTAACACCTGTATTGATCCATACCTAGTGGATGTGTTTCAGTGCCATTCCTGGCAAGATCTCATGGAAATCCTGTCTCTCTCTTTCTTTCGGTCGGTGTGTGTGTGTGTGTGTGTGTGTGTGTGTGTGTGTGTGTGTGTGTGTGTGTGTGTGTGTATGTGAGTTCACTAATGTGCCAGGCTTGTGAAAAAACACCAGACAGCATCAATAAGCTCTAACATTTAGGATAAAAGCCCGGGTTGAAGTTAAGTGACAGAGTCTGGAGGTAGCTATAGCTGAGAGTCTCACGTCCTCATACAGCCTTCCCACTGTAAGTGATGCAAAGGACACAGTTATTATGAGCTGCAATTAATTTCCAGACCCCAGTAGCAACACATGAGGCTTTTTGTTTGTTTGTTTGTTGTTGTTGTTGTTTTTTTGGGGTTTTTTTTGCAGAAGGCATGAAAATTATTTACAGAATGTTTTGTTTTATAAGGTGTTGAAACATAATGCAATACAAGACATGGGTGAAATGACAGAAAGGCAAGACGACTCTTTTGAACATTTATTTG
>JAQMCW010000016.1:1601290-1612413 GCA_030068335.1 Chrysichthys cranchii | reverse complement strand
AATATTATTTGGATTTTATAACACATTGTCACACCATATTATTTCAAGGAAAACAAAATATTGTAATAAAGTGGTGTCATTCTGGTCAAATAGCATGTTTTTCCCCATGGGGTCAAACTGACCTCATGGTACCAAGAATGTCACTTTTTTCATGGTACCAGAGCAGGGTTAATGTGTGGGCAAAAATTAATATGTTTGGATTTTTTTTTTATTAAAAATTGTAAATATAGTTATTGCATAAGCATCCCCCCTATAACTGTGAAACTCCTAGAATATGAAATGTACATTTGCTCCAGAGTATGTCAGAGAACATACCTTTAAAATTTTGAACAATTATGTAAACCGGGGGGGGTGGTGGTATCAAATCAAGCCTGAGACTGAGAAAGTTCTTGAAAAATATCCATCAGAGTTTGCCAAATAATTGTAATTAAGTTAATTTGAGTATTTTGCAACACTACAAAAGTAAAAGTTCAAAAGGGGTAAATATTTATGCAAGGCACTTTATTTTAGCCAGCTAGCTAACATAAACTAGTACGATTTCTGAAGTGATATAAAGTCATATTATTAAATATAACCTTTGCTGCTACAGCTAGCCATCTTGCTAACATATGTCAACCTGACAGGATAAGTAAGATTATTTTTATGTCATATTCAGAATATAATCCGTATATCTACAAGATGTCAGTACGTGATCAATTTCTGAACATTTATCTTTAACGCTAATCTGATAATCTAATCAAGACTACTAAAAGGATTTTGGTTATATTAGTCAATGTTCACAATCTTTACTGGGAAAACTAGCTAACATGAATCTTCACAGGATTCCTGAATGAAGCTAACATCAAGCTAACAAATTCACACAGGATTTCTGAGAGGATTTTCTTTTTCCAAAATTCATGTTAAATAATGTTTATAAACTTCAGCAACAAAGCCAGCTAACTAACACAAGCTAACCTGATTTCTAAGGTTATATTTCATTTCATATTCCACTTTATTTCATATTCTTACCCGTTAAACCTGCTCAGCTTGCTAAGATGAAACCTAAAATGTGAAGTGATAGTATGTTCTTGAGATAATAGGATTAAAACAAGATAGAGTGGATTAGCCATATTAGCTAATATTTATAAATAATTATATATATATATATATACATACACACTGCTAGTGGTGGGTAGATGGCTAATACAAGCTAACTGTCACAGCTTGACGCCATAAATGAGCTCAAGAAATGCCCACCAGTTTGCAGACCCAATAACCCATTTTCGACGGAAACATCACGTTTAATGACCCAAATAATTATTTTTTTTTTTACGTTTTTTTGTTTGTATGGATCCTGTAGTTTATGACATTAAACTTTTTTCAAGTCTTTAAAAAGTCAATGCCGTTTCAGTGATCACCATAAGGATGCAGCTAAACTTTCCAGGAAGAGAAATTCATACAATTTCGAAAAATCACAGTTTATATATATATACATAATACAATACCATGATTGTACATTTTGTTACTTATTTAATCCAATAAAAAAATCAAAAATAAAAAAATCCAAATAACACACATAGATGCCAACCCCTGGGCAACAGCGGAAACCAACTTGTCACGAGGGAACAAAAGAATAGTAGAGCGACAACACTTCGAATAAAGCTAACTTACAGGAAAAGACAAAATCAAAGGTTAACGATCTAAAGCAACAAAACACGAGGTGAGGCTGAATTTCAGGAAGGAGAAAGATCGAAAAATAAAGATCAAGGTGGTCCAAAACTTGCTCTATAAAGATTTGCTGGTTGTCTTACGCAACCTTTTAAAGGGGCACTATTTCTGCAGTCGGTTTCCTGACTCAAAAGGATACGATTAGTCTAGTCCTGATGGTGTAAATTGATCAAAGCGCTGCCCCCTGCAGGTGTGATCGAGCAGCGCGACTCGCAGCCCCTCCTCAAGCTCATTGACGGTATTGGTGACTGGCCTGTAGCCTCCGAGGACTGGAACCACACAGCAGGTACCACAGATACCGTGTCCCCCTGTGAGGCGACACAATAAGGGACCAGAGTGTCTCTGTTTTAGCTAAATGGGATAAAAACAATAGTGGCGAGGCTGGAGTCTCAGCAGGTTGATAAGGAGCAGATTGATTGGGAAGGTTAGAGCTCCATGAGAGATGGGTTCAGGGCAGGAGAGATTCTTCTCTCGCTAAATCTGGGCATTTTATGTGACGTTATAATTAAAATGAATGGTGCAATTAAGATATGAATTGATATAGCAAGTTATAAATTAAAAACCACAGTGTTTTAGGGTGTGTAGGGCAAATTCCAGTATGGGGGTAAAAAAAAAAATCCCACATTTCACATGTGATCATGGGGTTTTCACTTGCATTTCAACATGCTGTGGTCTGAAATGGTGAACTAGGTGTGGACTAGAGTATACACGTGTGACCTCGTGAATAACATGATCAATAAAAGAAGGTTATTATATATTAGGATAAATTTCCTAGGTGTGAAAATAAATAACGAATGCAAACAAAAATCAATATTATATGTAAAATTAAAAAAAATCATGTTCACGTGTGGGAAAACAAACTGAAAAAAAAAAAAAAAAAAAATTATAAATCAATTAGCATCGTGGCCTCACAGCAAGAAGGTCCTGGGTTCGATCCCCGGGGTCGACCTGGGTGCCTTTCTTTCTGTGTGCAGTTTGCATGTTCTCCCTGTGTCTGTGTGGGTTTCCTCCGGGTTCTCCGGTTTCCTCCCACAGTCCAAAGAAATGCACAGAGGGGATTAGGCTGATCGGCGACTCTAAATTGGCCGTAGGTGTGAATGTGAGTGTGAATGGTTGTCTGTCTCTGTGTCGCCCTGTGATCGATTGGCGACCTGCCCAGGGTGTAACCCCGCCTCTCTCTAGCCATCCGAAGTCAGCTGGGATTGGCTCCAGCCCCCCCGTGACCCTGAACAGGATTAAGTGGCAGAAGATGAATGAAATGTATATGTGTGAAACTATGGTACCTCGGTTTTCGTTGACTTCGGTATTCGTCAGTTTCTGTTTTCGTCGACTTTTTCTGCGAAAGATTTGTCTCGGTTTTCAGTGTGGCGTTGTTTCTCGTCGTGTGAGCATCACCCCGCGCATCTCGCCAAACAATTCCATTGCTTTCCAGTGTTTTTGCGCTTTTTTTTATTGATTGCGAGTGCTAATACTACAATTACATGTAAGTGATGACTGCGTATACAGGACTGTGTAATGGACACTTGTAATGTGTTCATTTTGCGTTTATTTTGGTATGTATTTTGGAGTGTCTAGGATGAATTAATGGGATTTACATTGATTCATACGGAAATAACGGCCTCGGTTTTCGTTGGTTTCGGATTACTGACGAAAACCGAAGTTCCACTGTAAATATAAACATGTGAAACTGTGTGAAATATAACCAGAATGATATGATTATTCAAACAAACAAACAAAAAAAATCATCATCATCATCATCATCATCATCAGGTGAATAAATAATTAAATAAATCGGGCGACTTTTCTGACTGTAATCTTAGTAATCTTAAATCTGACCTATTTTCTACATGATCAGCAGGGTATATTTCATTACCAGAAGGCAGAATCTTAAAGATCCTAATGGTTTCTTTTGGTTCATTTGTGCTCACAGAGGAGTCCTGGAGCCTGGAGCACATGCTGGCCTCCCTAAACTCTCATTTCAACAAGAAGGTTTTGCTGGAAATGTTTGTTTGGCCTGATGATCGAGACTCAAGCCGTCACATCATTCACGTAAAGAGAACTCAATCTCCTGAATTGGTTTATTCCCGAGGAGCTTTATAGCCACTTAAATCTAGTATTCAATAAACTTTATGACACAGAAAATGAAACATTGTGTGAACCTACCAATCTGTGCCGTTTCCACAGATTGACCAGCCATCTCTTGGAATGCCCTCAAGAGATTATTACCTCAACGATGGCAACTACAAAAAGGTAAAACATGCACCGTGTGTTTCTCAGTGACCTGCACGTCCACTCGCCGCCCACGTGATAATTACAGGGTTGAGCAGCGGCCTGTGCTTGTTTGTATGTATGGGTAGGTGCGTGAGGCCTACCTGCAGTTCATGGTTTCCATGGCGAAAATAGTACGTGAGGACAGGAACCTCACCCAGGACGACGAGCTTGTGTGGGAGGACATGATGCAAGTGATGGAGCTGGAGAGAGACATCGCTAACGTGAGTAGCATCTACGTCCGGGAATATCAGCTGGAAAAGAACATGCAGTCTATTAAAAGTCTGATCATAAGTGTTTTTTTAAGGATCTTACAAGTGCTTGTGACCTCTTGCAGAGCCGAAATGATTCAGAGTCGACTCTTTTGGGGAATATTAGTGAATGACTGGGTAAAGAAACTTAAAACTCATTTTAAACAGAATCTAGGGGCAGATGTTTTACTCTACGTCACCTCATAACACATAGTCAATATTTGTCAAGCTATTAAATTGTACATTTTATATTTTGAAATAAACAACAACAACAACAACAACAACAACAAAAAGACTATTTAAATGCTGTGGAAGCAATAAAACACACCATGTGGTGTTGTTAGAGGAAAATAATCAACCAAGTCCTGTGATGAAGCACGGTTCCTGCTACCTCCCTGAAGTGTTTTATTCCTCTTATACCACAGCAGTTTGCCATCCATTACAATTTTTATTCAATTAACATTAATAACCTACCTTCTATTCACTTTATTATTGTGGAACAGCAATAAAACACATTAGCTCCTATTATAGCAGCAATAAACAATCGTTACTACCCCAGGCTCACTTTTTTTTACTCTCTCTTTAAGTTAGAAAACAAAATCAGAGCTTGTCATGTTACTGGAAGACTGCAAAAAAGTACAAACCTCTGTCCTGAAGACGTCAGAAGAAGCTCTGCACTGAAGACTCTTTCCATACATAAACATAAACGCCTCCTTCCTTTGGCTATTTGTATTCTTACGTGTTAACTAGATGCGATCTGTTTATTGATAGATTTTAGATTCGTGCAATACAAGCATACAAGCGGTTACAGCAGACCCGAAAACATTTTCTACAGGAACGAATGCGTAAATATAAAGCTGCGATTTGCAGTCGCACAGTTGTTGGCTGTTGATATAGAAAACACCTTTCGACCAATCAGGATCCGGAATTTTACGAATTCAACATTTGTGTGATATAAACAAATAATACAGATGATGCTCAGAGGAAAGGGGTTAAAAGCTGTCTCGTTTGCTCAGGCCACGTCGCCGGCTGAGGAACGCAACGACATCACTGTGCTGTACAACAAAATGAGTCTGCGGGACGTGCAGGAGACCTTTTACCTCAATGTGAGTTTCTGACTCAGAAGAGTTAAACCTGCTGATTGAGAGAGAAGACGGGTGTGTGACAGTGTCTCTTTCTCTCTCTCTTTCTCAGGGTTTCAACTGGACCAATTACATCCAGGGTATCGTGGCAAGCATTTCCATCACAGTGCAGGCTGACGAGCCCGTCGTGGTCTACTGCTCACCCTACCTCGAAAAGCTGGACGACCTGCTCTCTAGATACGACCGCAGGTCAGACCTCGAGCTCGGATGAACTACATTTGTAATTCCTACTTCATTATGCACATTCATTAAAACAGAAACCGGTCTGAATGTGTAATTATATGTTGGCTATCATACACCAAGCTCCAGAATTACTGGCACCCTTACTAAAGATGGGTTAAAGAAAAGAAAAAAAAGGCTTTGTCGTTAATTAGCCTCAGAAAAATTTGAAATCATCAAGGGTGCCAATAATTTTGGAGCTGACAGGATATCATTATTAGATCCTAGTGTCGTTACACGGTACATTACAAGCTCTCGTGTTAGACATGCCAATTGGGTTTCTAAGCAATAATAATAATAATAATAATAATAATAATAATAATAATAATAATAATGATAATAATAACAATTATTATTATTATTATTGTTGTTGTTGTTGTTGTTATTATATTATAATTAAGAATAAAATTAAAAGTTAATAATATATAAAATAATATACATAAAAAATAAAATATATTATAATAATTATTAAAAATAAGAATAATAGGGATAAAAGGAATCTTAATTTATATTTTATTTCAAAGCGCTGCACACAAATGATGAAAAGATTAAGAAAGTATTTTTGTGCACAATGGATATACCAAATAATATATATATAAAAAAAAAAAAACCAAACACATCAACTATGAATGGGCAGCTACGTGAAACGAATATAATACAAAATTATTTCCAGTAAAAACAGCAGAATGTAAATGGACAGTGATCTCGCTAAACTACTCAGATTTTAATCTGCTTGTCTTCAGTTAGTATAAAATTTTATTCAGCTCTTCACACACACTGGCCTGTTCATGAGCTTCATCTGTCTCACACACTTGTGCATTTTTATAAATATAATGCAGGACTGTGCAGAATTACCTGGTGTGGATGCTGATTATGGAACGAGTCAGCAGTCTGAGTCGACGCATGAAAGACGTCCGAGCTCGCTACAGAAAGGTGAGAAATCGCTCCGCAGACAGACTGCGCACTCGTAACCCTGCGAGTTACCTCTCTGAGCTCTGCTCTCACGTTACTATTTTTACCTTCATGTAATATTCAGGCTTTACACGGCACCACAGTGGAGGAGGCACGCTGGCGTGACTGTGTGCGCTACGTCCAGAACAACATGGAGAACGCAGTGGGGGCTCTTTACGTACGCGAGACCTTTGCTGGAGACAGCAAGCGCATGGTGAGTCTTAATAAAGGGCACGGAGACGACCTGCATCGTCGTAGCTGCGGTGGATTTTCTCACCTGGATGCTATAGATTTGTGTCTACAGTGGATATAAAAAGTCCAAACACCCCTGTTAAAAGTGCAGGGTTTTTTTTTGCAGATCTTTTTCCATCTGTAATGTAATACAGCTCCTGGCAAAATTCAAGCAAAAAAGATTGTTTTAGGGGAAACAAACAACGTACAATAGCCTGGTTATGTAAGTGTGCGTGTGCTTGTAATACAGCACTCTGTCTTTTTGGGGAACCTCCTTACCACAAGATGCGCATCCTGATTTGCTGATTTTATTCCGTACTTCCTTACAAAAAAAATGTTCCGGCTGTATCAAATTCCAAAGTGTTCCCCAATGCACAGCCATCTCCAGGACACTCCACGTGGTTTGGATAGGATGTAGATCTGTACTCCGACTGGGCCGTTCCAAAACTTTGATCATCTTCTTCTGAAGCCTTTCCTTATTTTCTCATTATCATGCTGGAAGGTGAAGATTTTCTCCCGCTTCAGTTGTATAACAGGCCTGCAGGTTTTGTACCAAATTAGATTAGCATTTGGAGCTATCCTTTCCTGATTCCCTCTATCATAATCAGAGCCACAGTGTCGGGTGAAGAGAAGCAGCCCTGTAGTACGGTGCTCCCACCACCATGCTTCGCTGTGTTGTTTTGGAACTAAACATATCTTTTAAAATGATGTCCAAAATGTTCTACCTTGATACAACAACATTTAGCAAAATTTAGGTCAGCGCGTGTTTTCTGTCTCATTTCATGTCTCACTTGTTCCTTAGGGATCTAAATGTACCTCCAGGTTCCTGTAAGGCTGTTTTGTGGTCATGTTTCAAGCCGAAAAGGTATAGCGTAGCTAAAAGTAAAACGGATGGCTCTATATTCTGTAAACCACTTTTTCATGTGCTTGATAAACCTGAGGCTGCTGGTGAGGAAGGTTTCTGATGATTCCTAAAGTCCGTAACCAACAAACTACTTAACCATCGTAATAGTTTCCTCTTCTGCCCAGGTTGGTGAGCTGATCAAAAAGATTCAGGATTCTTACGTGGAAACGTTGGAAGAGCTGAACTGGATGGATGATCAGTCGAAAGAGAAGGCAAGAGAGAAGGTGAGAGTCAAAATAAGGGATAATTCATCAATTAGGCCAATGAGTGAGTGTGAGTGCGTGGTCAGGTCTATGCCTTTTTCTGTAGTGAAGTCATTAAAAGTCAAATAAATATTCCTTTTGAGTGTAAAAGACAAAGTAAAGAAATTTAATGCTCAGCAACAAGACTACCAAATGCCCTAAATGTAAAGGTAAAAAAAAAAAACCCAACCAAACAAAAAAGCATAGCCTTTTAGGTTTCAACAATGTTCTGTGATTCGTCTGGAATTTCATTTCATTGTCCAGTTGAAAGGTTTTTGCGGATTTATAAAGTTATGAAATGTGTATATTTGTTCAATCGTGTGTAAGAAACACTTGTTTATTATATATTTTATATGATCTCATCTTATATCTAAAAGCTACGACTGTATGGCCATTCCATTAGTTTTGTATTGTACTGTATGAACTCTGTATTGTATAATACCTCATTTGGAATTTTAACACTGACCTGATTAGAAGGACGGTTGATCTTTCAGGCGATGGCTATCTCGGAGCAAATCGGCTATCCGGACTACATCCTGGAAGAGGACAACGAGAAGCTAGATCAGGAGTACACCCATGTAGGCTCTAAAGACTCTCTTTGTGAAGCTTCACATTAAAATACACACACACACACAGACAAATAAATAAATATATGTAAAAGTGGCTAACCTCCAATAAACCCAATATGCACCGGCTTATCTTTTGCCGACAGCTGAATTTCAGTGAAGAGAGCTACTTTGAGAATGTTCTGGAAAACCTTCAAGCAACCGCTCAGAAAGCTCACAAGAAGCTACGTGAACCTGTGGATCCAGAACTGTGCGTTCAAGCTAAACACACTACAACTAACACATCAGGCTGCTTTCACATTTGAGGGCTTTCATCGTCCACAGCACATTTCAAAAGTAAAAATGCTTAAACGTCTTTGTTTAGTCAAACCTGTGCGCCCAAAAGATAACCTAAACACAAAAGATTTACGATCAAGCAAAATGCCCCCTCCTCCAGTGCTTCCTCTGAGAGACATGAAGCAGGGCAACAAAGGGGACAAAGTGCAGGTGAAAAATAAGACGTGTTTATGTGCAGGTACAAAAAGCTTTACGTCATGCTGAGTAAGATTGAAAAGGTTTATGACTAAAGCGAAAGCACACGACCTCATGTGAAAGCACCCTCACGTACTAAAGGCTCACAAGGTATTGTACAGTTTCTCCGTCCATGTGTAACCTCATCATATTAATTGGTTTTTCAGGTGGATCATCGGTGCGGCTGTGGTCAACGCCTTTTACTCTCACAACAGAAATCAGATCGGTAATCTCACAAGAATAAAAATAAAGTTTTGCAAAGATATTGAAAAACACGAATGCTTAGTTGGATTAAACCTTTTTAAAATGTGCAGCTCATTTTTGTACTGCAAATAATAATAATAATAATAATAATAATAATAATAATAATAATAATAATAATAATGAGTAAAACCCTGCTGAACTCAGCTGGCTTTCGAATTGTGAAAAGTCCATCGGACGACAAACTTAAAGCCCTAAACACCAAACTCCAGAGGAATTAGTTTCCGCTCACACTGCTCGCTAGTTGTGTCCTTGCTCTGAATGCCTCTTTAGTTCACTGCAAATAATGTCCATAATGCACATAAGGCTTTTTTTTGTCTTGTAGATAATATAAAGCTAGTTTCAGGCTCCAGTGCACACAAAGCAGTCACTAAAAGAGAAGCGCCCAAGGCGTGCAAAGCCTGCTATTCAAGCTGGGTTAATACATAGACAGCAAAAGCTGGGTGATTATGCAGATTTTCAGCTGGAGTAATTTCCACATAATTACTCTTAGATTGCACATTTTAATGCTCCTGGACATTCTGGGAAACACTTCAGGCTAAATTGCTATTCTGGAGACAGAGAGGCAGCTGGAAGCACAGGGTTTGTGGGGAACTGGTGAAAATATTACATCTTTACGGCGTTTCTCTGCATTCAGCAATCACACTAATGCTTCGAACATGTAGACATTTTATTTTCAGCTGATCGTATCATCTCTCTCTCTCTCTCTCTCTCTCGTATGCACAGTATTTCCTGCTGGAATTTTACAACCTCCTTTCTTCAGTGAGAAGCAGCTCCAGGCCTTAAACTTTGGAGGAATTGGAATGGTCATAGGACATGAAATCACTCACGGCTTCGACGACCATGGCGAGTCACCAATCATCAATTCTTCCACTGATTATTAACAACTGTTTTAATTAGACTGGCAGCTAACTCCAGAAATATTGGCACGAAAACACTGCTGTTGGGTTTTTTTCTTTTTTCGTGATACAGTACAGATACAGTTTTACATCAGGATTTGTTTACGTCGGGCTTTATTTACAGCTAGAGTGGGAATTTAACAGAGAGACTGCACACAGCAGAGTTCAGACGAGGTGATATTCATAACCTGAATGCCGGACCCAGAAAATCAACTTGTATACGTGTGTAACCCGTCTCTGGATACAAGTCACTTTGTGAATACTGAGTAAAATTTTCGTCATAAATATTTTATATACAGCTCGTCCTCAAGTTACGTTGGAGCTGCGTTCCGTCACACCCATCGTAAGTCGGAAATATCGTATGTCGAACCACTGTGTTGAACCACTCAGCCTAGCTTAGCCCATCTTAGCCTAGTTTAGCTTATCTTAGCCTAGCCTAGCCTATGCAGGAGTCCTTTCCTGTAATAGACATGTTTTTGAATGAAAATTAGCTTCTGAAGCACACAAAAAAACACGGTAATGCACTGTACAGTACACCGATACACAAGTGAACTCCGTGAAGCATCGCGCGAGGCGAGTGATCTGAATATCGTCCGTGTACTTCCGGGTGTCGTCTGCGTACTTTCCGGGCGTCGTCCAAACGTCCGCGTGCGTCATACGCCGTTATGCTGGCCTGCCAGCGATGCCTGCCCAAGAATATTTAATATTTTCTAAATATTTTACAATTTTTAGCGCATCGCAATCATCATAGTGAGTTGTATAGTAGGAGTCAGGCCATGGTAACTCGGGGAGCGCCTGTGTATATAAACAAAATGGTGATTTCAAAATGATTGTTAATCGTCACTAAGCTGGGATCAGTAAACTCCAGCTTCCCTGTGGAACTAACGGATAAGCAATATATACTCAGCAAAAAAAGAAACGTCCCCTTTTCAGGACTGTGTATTTCAACAATAATGTTGTAAAAATCCAAAT
>JAQMCW010000016.1:1552972-1564246 GCA_030068335.1 Chrysichthys cranchii | reverse complement strand
GCTGTAGGTGTGAATGTGAGTGTGAATGGTTGTCTGTCTCTGTGTGTTGCCCTGCGCTGGATTGGTGACCTGCCCAGCGTGTAACCCCGCCTCTCTGTCACCCGAAGTCAGCTGGGATTAGCTCCAGCTTCCCCCCGCGACCCTGAACAGGATTAAGCAGCAGAAGATGAGTGATTGAGTGAAAGTATTTTTATTGCTTCTGCTAATGATGTGTTCTTAGGAGTGAGCTGTTATCTGTATGAACGGCATCAGTCTGTTATACACACATAACAGTGTAATGCTGTAACTGACCAATCAGAATTGAGTATTCAGATGTAATAATACGTTTTAACATTAAAGTAACAAGAAATGTCTGGCTTTGTCATTAATGCTAACTATGTACTGTACATGTTTACAAAATTTTGTCCTCCCTGTCGAGGTAGTGAGTAGTCAGGAAATAGACGTGAGGACATGGGTGCAGATGGAAAAAAGTTTTTTAGTACTGTAAATAGTGCCAAGAAGAGAGGTTAAAAGCGAAGTACGAAGAAGTGCACGGTCGCAACAAGCACTGGTGATCACGAGTGCAGCGCAGTCAGGCTTTACACACTGGTGGTTAGTCGAGTGAACCGGCTCTCTCATTTTGTACATCCAGCAGCTATGATGTGACCTTATCCTACACAGGAGAGTAGCTGACGGTTTTTAAATATAGGCACAAAAGGTGTGTAAAACTAGCGACAAGGTTACTAAATTGGTGCAACACTAAGCCTTAAGAATGATGTCCAGCAGCCACGCTATATTTTCTTATCCCATCATGGCCATTGTTGGCATTTTGTATCCCCTTGACTCTATGGTCTACACTTAAAGGCCCAAACAACCCTATTGGATCAGAGGAACTTTTCATAGTTCCTATAACCATTGGAGGAAGTAGCCCCTTTTTTGTGTGTTCACACTGCAGGATCTAAGAATGATTTATTTCTTACAGTGGCATTTTTTAAGGACCTTTTAAGCTCCTAGTTCGGGGTAGGCACTATCCCAGCACAATAGGGACCGTGCGTGATGTAAATGTACGGTAACTGGCCCAGCCACTGTGTCATTAGCATGTTGTATGTAAAGACTGTGTAAATTAGCACGTGGCTGTTTTGACATGTTAACTCCTCCCTCACTCGCTCCACCAAAACCCCATACACAAATCTTCTCCTTTTTCATATTATAACATAATGCAAAACCTTCACTGTTTGGCCCAATTCTGTGTGTTAAAAGAGCATCTCTGTTGCACCAGGAACAAAACTCCATTGTGCCCACTATCATCCTTCTTCCTGGCGCTGTGTGGGTCTTTACATTTATGAAAATGTGAATGTATTTTGGTATTTTGGCCTGCGGAACTGCGAAGCAGGGGCTTGGAACTTTCACAGGATGATAAGCTGGTTTAAAAGTATTAAGGGATGAACAGCGGAGTTACTGTCAAATCATACACCATGACATATTGTGACTCCATGACACTGATTACCGTGGAGTGATCATTTCTAAACACCACCAATGCACATTCAGCAGATCCTATAGCAAGAATGAATGTGTTTTCTGTGTTTTTTTTTTTTTTAAGAAGTAACAGATGGTACGTCATCATGCTAATCATGGTAATATGCTCCTTGAGGCATCTGATCAGTTTGTACATTATTGAGATCTAGACTTGGACCTTGGATGTTTGGATTGGATTTAAACTTTAAAGGTTAAGCAAAAATATTTAACCAATAATACAGTATATATATATATATTTTGCGAGTAGTGACTGAATTATGCCCTTTACACCACAGCGCTTTTGAAATCTTGATTCTGATTGGTCCGAAGGTGCTGATTAATTTTCTATAACAGCAGCTATGACAGTAGTGCAGCTAAAAATCACAGGTTTTATATTAATGCGCTCGTTAGTAATGTTAGTGTTCCTATAGTGATAGCTCATTTGCAGAGACATGACTGCGTGAATGGCTTAAAAATGTGCGCAAATTGTTGATATGGGGAAGTTTTCTGTAAGGAGATGTTTATTTAACACTTATGGAAAGAGTCTGCGGTGTCACCGCTTGGTATGGTTTCTCGTTACCATTTTATAAACTAAGAAAAAGGGAAAAAAGTGAGACTCACGCGGGAATGACAGCCTGGTTTATAGCTGCTGAGTAACTCCTTTTGTAGATGTTCCTCACCATTAAATGTAACAATTGATGGATAAAAAATAAACATGGGCTTCAAAATATAATGCCGAACCCATATGACTTTGATAAAAGACAGTAACGCCACTTTATCACGCCACCCTGTTGTTGATCACTTTGCACAGCGTTTTAGTCCTCGCATCAACAGTCACCAACGCTGTCCTTGGAGATCTACCTTCCTGAAGACTTAACTCCAGTCTTGCCCAGCTGTTTTTCAGTTATTAAAATGAGTATGTTCAACTTTGGCTGGATATTAAAACCTGCATGAAGGTCGATCTCCAGGACAAGGGCTGGTGACCACTGCCTTACATACAGTACTTAATATTCCTCCCCTAATAAAATAAATCCAAGAGGTTAAAGCTTCTTGGAAAGTTCTGAATAGTCTCCTGTGGTCTTGGAGACCTATATGTCATGCAAATGGATGAGATGATGACAAAAATCGACTTGACATGAGGGCCACTGCTCACCAGAACTGTGGTTGCAACAGGAACTGTTCAGAAATGATTTTTTTCCCCCACAATGTGAAGCTTTGCGAAGCCACCGTCGCAAGTTTTCCAAAGAGAACGTTATAATTATGGCCAGGCGGATGCCGGTTGCAATTACGCACCGAGATGAAAGCACTAAAACATGTTGTAATCCCAAACCTAAAACCACAGTGTGCTCTGGGTGCAGATCTTGGTGTGGAGATGACAGCGTTCGAGACTGCCAAAGGAGTTTAATGAAAATAATCACATAAAGTCTCTTGTTTGTCTTCAGACAAAGGAGTGGAACTCATGCCATGCTGTATATAGAGGCTCTTTCATTTGGGAAATGAAGTCCATGTGTACAGCCGACACACCGAGACGGGTGTCTGCTGCACAAAACCAGACAAGCTACAGTAAGTTTTGGGAAGAAGAAGAAGAAGAAGGAAAAAAAAAAGAAAAAAAAAAAAGCATCGCTCAGGTCCAAGCATTACTCATGCTATGCCACTGGAAAATAGGAGCAATGGGAGAAGGGAGGTTTTGTTAGGTCATTTCCTGTAGTGCATATTCCTTCTCCGTATACCCGCAGTCTGCCTACGAGCTCGATTAGTTTCCATGGATACTGGATCTCGTCCAAAAATTGCCTGCTGCTCTTTGGTGAATTTTTTTTATTTTTTATGAAGGAGGAGTTCAGTAGGGTTTTTTTTTTTGTTTTTTTTAGAGGGCGGCGTTTACTGTAAGTAGTGTACACTGAGTGATTCAAGGGATTTGAGGATTTTGCTGTCATTGTCTAAGACAATAACAACATCAACAACAACAACAACAATAACAAAAATTATAAGATATGCTGTGCAAAAGTTTTATTTATTTATTTTTGTTCTAGGCCAAATTCGGTCAGAGATATTTATTTTATGATTTCTACATTATTGAGTCAGTACCAATATATTTTATATATATATATATATATATATATGATTTTTCCCAAAATGTTAACGTTTAATTAAAAAAAAACCATGTCCTTCAATTATAACTAAATTATAAATATAAACAATTATCTTTGTGATATATGAAGTTAGCAATCAATATTAAATGATAATACCTGAAAGAAATTTCAGAAAAACTAAACTAAACATGATATGTTGATGTGATATTTTATTCCGTTCTTGGTCTAAAACATTTGAAGCGATTGACACTGCAACATTGCACAGGCGCTAACGCTTGCCATATTGCGTCCTCAAAATGCCGTATTGCATCTTCACCTAAAAAGATCAAATGATACAGACAAGCTATGATGTGGTTATATAATGCCTGCAAGCAAACCCATCCGTCCATAATGATGTCTAGATTAGATATAATTAAGGAGACTGGGTCATATCCCCTTGCACCTGCATACAGCAAATCCAAATACAAGATGATGTGTACTCATCTGTGCTTTGGGATTGCTTGAAGAAAATGACTTGAAGAAAATGTCTTTTATTTAAAAAAAAAAAAAAAAAAAAAGTTTACTCCTGATTGTGTTGCACTGAGGCTATAATTATATCTGTGCTAACTTCGTGGAGTGAAAAGAATGTAATTGACAGGGGATGGAGTGCTTCCAATGTCAGAGGTTAAGATTTTGGAGGGATTTGGGATTTTACTATAATTGGAAAGACCAGAGGAGGTCCTGTGTGGGCATGCTGGGCTCTTCTTTTTTCGAACAGCAGTGGCGTACATATTAGGTATGGTTTTCTCATGATGCAACGTGAAAAACACACTGCAGCTAATGCTAATGCGCGTCCTGAGGTGAGGGACATCTCTATCATGGTGTGATTAATTGGACCATTGGAGCTACATACCAAATTCTGGTTGGTCAGAAGGTGTTGATTCATTTTCTCTAACTGGACGCTTCACATAATTAAAGAATTTTTTTTTTAAAGTTCTCTGTGAGGAGATGTTTATTTAGTGTTTATTGATGTTTATGGAAGGCCTCAGGGGCGGCACGGTGGTGTGGTGGTTACCACTGTCGCCTCACAGCAAGAAGGTCCTGGGTTCGATTCTTTGGTGACTTTCTGTGTGGAGTTTGTATGTTGTCCATGGGGGTTCCTCTGGGTTCTCCGGTTTCCTCCCACCGTCCAAAGACATGCACAGAGCAGATTAGGCTAATTGGCGACTCTAAATTGCCCGTAGGTGTGAATGGGTGTCTGTCTCTGTGTGTTGCCCAGCGGTGGATTGGTGACCTGCCCAGGGTGTAACCCTGCCTGTCGCCAGCCGAAGTCAGCAGGGATTGGCTCCAGCTTCCCCCCTGCGCCCCTGAACAGGATTAAGAGTCAGATGATGCGATGATATGAAGGAGAAGGAGTCTTCAGTGTCTGTGCTTTGTTACAGTCAGACGTCGCACGTTCTGACGCCTTCAGCACATAGGAGTTTATGCTTCTTTGTGGTTTCTTGGTAACATGATAACCTGCTTTTTTTTTTTGTCATTTTAAAACCTCATGAGGAAGCTGGTGAGGAAACGACTATTTGCAGGTACTACAATGGAAGTGGGAACCGGTTAGATAAATTAAGACGTAAATTAAAGTTGCCTTTGTTATTCATCTGCGTGTACGCTTTAGATTTTTTTAATGTGTTTTTTTTTAATGCATGGAAACTATGCTAAAATATAAAAAAGGGATTCTGACATGTTGAGTTAGCTAGCTAGTAGCGTTAGCTAGGAACATCAGGGCCAATTAGCCTCATTTACACTATTCTGGTGTTATAAAAAAAAAAAAAAAGTTGCGTTTTTATTAAAAATTATTCTCGGGACAAATCAGAAGATATGACGTTAGCTTGTCCTTTCAGCATTATACTGGATTAAAAAAAAAAAAGGCCTAGTTGCTTATCATGTGCTAATGTTGTCTAAAGGCTAATTTAAGCGACAAGCTTTTTTTTTTTTTTTTTTTTTTTTTTTTAATGTTTACTGAAGGGTAGGTTTCAGTGAATTCAGGTTTTGTGGTTTGTTTCAAACAGACTGTTTAGTTTATTGTGCTTTTTATGGCCAAGGACATTCTATCCGCAGAACAGTCTCTACATTCTGCCTGTGTTGAATATACTAACACCCCGCTCAATTAAAAATGAACTCAATAGGTGATGTCCTTGGTTGGATACATGAACGCGTCGAAGAAATAACATGCTACGTGAAGCCTGATGCAACTCTATAACAGTTCCCGCACTGGAAATTTGCATGAAAGGGTTTAAATTTGAGTACAACCCTCTAAAAATCTGTTAGGATTACAAACTAAGTGACATGATCCTTGAAAAATCGAGAGTACATTTTAAAGTAAATGTAAACTTTTAGGAGAACGCGGACTAAGAGCTCAGCCCCCACGGTCAGCTCTGCCTTTCTGCCGGAAATTTCCATTGACAAACTTGAATGAGGTGGATCTTCGCAGAGGTGTCCCTCCCCTTTACCTGCACTCCCCACTCACACTTTAGTGTTTTTCTTCTTCTTAGGTTTTTTTTTTAAACAATAACATCACCGCCTGGCTAATGATCTAGCTCTCCTTAGTGCACAGTCTCGACAGGTCTTTGCTTGCACTTGGCGTGCAGTTCCAGCCTTGCTGTTCAAACATGTAGCACTTCACTTTTTACAGTTTCACACCTAGTCGTCCAACCTTCCTCAGAAATCACTGCCTCCAGTGGAGTCCAGGCAGGCAATAGAAGTGGAGAGTTTCTGCTTGCCAGAACTTTGGTTCTTCTTCACAATCTGCTCACATGAGGGAACTGGGGGACGGCCTGATAATCCAGACGGCAAATTAGCATTTCGTTTCCCCTTCAGCTCCAGCTGACGTTATCCTTTTGGATTGCATTTTATCCACATGACTTAGACTTTCACTTTATTACACATACGCTTTTTTTTTTTTTTTTTAATTTTCCAAAACCCACAACTTTGGGCATGCAAAAGGTGCATGTCCTTTAGAGCCTGAGTAGATTTGTGTGTACGCTGTGAGAGATCACCATCTTGGTGGAGGGATATTAAAGCATCAGATGGAAGACAGATAAACTGACCTGAAATACGTGTGCCAATAGCACTCCACAGCGACCTCAGTTCTATTGTAAAGCTTCAACAAAGAGCCATCTGCCTAGCAAGTGGGGTTACGACAATGGACCCACACACAGGGGACGTGGTAGGGGAGCAAGAGGGTGGGGAGGGGATTTTCAGATGTCCCTGAAGAGCTTTCTCTGGGCATGATGAGGGGATTTTATGTGTGCATGTATGTGTGGTTAATGAGCAAACCAAATGCTGGAAACAAAACACGATTATGAAATCTTCAAAATATTTAAGTGTGTACTTGATGAAGCTCATTAAATGTCAAAAGGAGGGTTGTAGCTGACCACAGGTACAGTTTTACATGCTGTGACTGCATGCGCATTAGACTTTGGTCAACTTTTCCAGTTGTGTTTGAATTTTAAAGCATGTTTTTGACTCTGAGCACGTTATGCTACCAAAGTCCAAGATATATAGCGTTTAAAATGAACAAGTTTAACTTAAATTACACAATGCGCTACTCAGTGTGAATCCTGGTTGTTTGATTTAGACGTTAGATGCTTGGCTTCATGCTAGCTTTGTTGGCCGATTAGCAAAGCAAACTAACAGAGGCATCAGCAATCTCAGCTGCTTACATCCAAACTTTAGGTTTCTTTATAACGCCCTTAATGTGTGTTTCATGAGAGGTTATATGACAGGATAAGATGAAACCATGGATATATACAAGTACTTTTTGACACATCATACATCAAAAATTGGGGACTAAAGGTAGGAACTAAAGTTGCAGGTGGGGAACTGAAGAAACTTTGGACTATGAGCGGTCTTTGGACCAGTCTGAGAAATCATTTGAGGCAATAGTTTGGATTTGCCCCTCGTAACACATAATTTACATAGGATTGAAAACATTTATGAGCTCCAGTATCCAATGATTCAAATGGTATTTTTTCACTGAAACCTTGGCTCCACTTGAGTCTGAGTACAAGGCAACAATGGACAACATACATCTCTATATACATTCTGTACCTTGGTTTCTTAATCAAAATCATCAAAAGGTTAGTTGTTGGGGGTTCTTTTGTAAAATAATTTTCTTTCAAGAATTATACTTACCAGATTTTGAAAGTAGTGTTGGCTTTAGTGTTGTGTTGTTTGCAAATGTGTTTGAGTCTTATTTCTAAACAGCCATAATATAACTGTGATAAAAAAAATTCAGCTTTTAGTCACATACATTTTAGTTATTATTGAGAAAAAACTACCAGAGAGCCATTTAAGTGTTTCTTATTGGTGAACTAAGACACTTCTGCCACTTAATCCTGTTCAGGGTCATGGGGGGGAGCTGGAACCAATCCCAGCTGGCTTTGGGGCAAGAGGTGGGGTACACCCTTGGGAGAACATGCAAACACTACAGAGAAAGATGCCTAGGTTGAGCCCGGGGATCGAACCCTGGACCTCCTTGCTACGAGGCGACAGTGCTAACCACCACACCACCGTGCCACCCCTAAACATAATCTTACTCTGGAAAAAAAAAAAAACAGATTCTGATTAGCACAAGGAGATTAGCACTTTGGGTTTTGCATTTTGGAACATGTAATAAAATACAGCTAATCAACCAGGACAAAAGTATATTAACTCTGTCAACTAAACTACGATGAGTCGTTACCACACTAACTGCGTACCGTTCACAACTGGTCAGCAAGAGCACATAGCAGCAGTTACTACCACCTAGCGGTGAGAAACAAATTAGTTGCAAATTATAAACTTAATAAAATACAATTTTCTTTAAAGAGCTCACAGGTTTACGATTTGCCTCTCGGAGTGATATTAGAAGCCAAATTAAAAGTAAACAGAACATGCAAACAAAACCCACATTGAACAATGGATTATTCATGGAAGATGAAATCTATGAAAATAAATGTTTAACTGATAAGATTAGATAAAAAAAAACAAAAAACAAACAAAAAAAACCAATCCTATCATCACCTGTCTTTAAAACACAGCCGATTGGTCTGGCCCCAGAGCTCTCAAGTTTCTTACTCATTAAAACTGGGGTTTGGGAAAAGGCCCTGAGGGAAGATATCACAGAGCAGCATGAAGGAGAAACCAGGAATAGTTGGCGCTGGGCCAATTAAAATAAACAAGAGAGGGCAAGAAGGAGGAATGGAGGAGGGAAGAGTGGTGTAGAGTGGCTTTTCAAACACTGTGCACCCAGGGACCACTTTAACTGTAAAATAAATTCCACTGACCCCTCTCTGAACATAATCCAACTATTGAAATATTAACCTTACTATGTAAAAGTGTGCAATATTTTTCTGGCTATTTATAGGAGCCATACAGCTTGTTAATCTATTATATATTTTTTTGGTATTATTTAGAGACTGACTTGTTTTTTGAGTTAAGCTCTGGATTAAACATGGTTAATTCAAGAGACCAGACAAGCAGGCTAGTAACTACACCAGGGGAATTCAACAGAAATGTTTTTTGAAGGTCCAGGAAAAAAAATGACTTGCTTGTAAAAGTGTGGATGGGCTAACACAACTGAATAATGATAACAGAAGCGACCCTGGTTCATGCTCGGAAAACTAGAGCTGCTGAATGAGCTGACAGGAAGAGTTCAGTAACTCAGATTCCTGTTCTTTGCTGATAGGACTGGAACTTAATTTGGTTTTCTGCTTTGCCTCAAGGCTTGACCTCTTGTGCAATCTGAGATGCTTTTCTGCTCACCATAATGGTAAAGAGTGAGTTCACTCACTCATCTTCTGCTGCTTAACCCTGTTCAGGGTCACGGGGGGGAAGCTGGAGCCAATTCCAGTTGAATTCGGGCGAGAGGTGGGGTTACACCCTGGGCAGGTCACCAAACCACAGAGACAGACAACCAGTCACACTCACACCTACGGACAATTTAGAGTCGCCAATAAGCCTAATCCCCTCTGTGCATGTCTTTGATTGTGGGAGGAAACCGGAGTACCCAGAGGAAACCCACATGGACACTGGGAGAACATGCAAACTCCACACAAAAAGGCACCCAGGTTGACCCCGGGGATCAAACCCAGGACCTTCTTGCTCTGAAGTGACAGAGCTTACCACCATACCACCGTGTATTTGAATTACAATTGACTTCCTTTCAGCTCAAACCAGTCACACCATTCTTCTCAGACCTCACTCAAGGTGTCTGTCGCTTGATGGATGTTTTTTCTTGGTGTCTAATTCTCTAAACACCTAAATTAAACGACAGTTGTGTGCGAAAATCCCAGGAGATCAGAGGTTTCTGAAATTCTCAGACCAGCCCATCTGGCACCAACAACCATACCATGGTAACAGTCACCCAGATCACAGTTTTCCCCGTTCTGATGTCTGGAGTGAACCTTAACTGTAGCTGGTAAGCGTATATACTCACAGACATCCTACCAACACAAGGAGCGATCCAATGCAGAGTCAGAACGTAACCAGGAACACTCATTTTCGTATCCGTTGTGGAAATATGACCTCTCGTATACAGCATTTGTAATTTTAAACTTTTACTACCGGTCAGGTGGTCTCACATTCCATGTTGCAGTATAGCAAGGTATAATTTATCATGCATGCATGTCAAGAATCAGACTGAGGGAGAAAAGAGCAGCACGGCTGATAAAACACAGGATCTTTCTGTGCAGTTAAGATAGACAGAAAACAAATGAGCAGGATATAGAGCTGTTTGGAGGGCAGAGATAAGGCGATGTGTGTGTGTGTGTGTGTGTGTGTGTGTGTTAGGGAAAAGGGGGGTTGGGGAGTGCTACAAAACAATCATACCTTACACTAAGTACGACATCTTAAGTTCAAAACTTTAACAATATTTTGAAATCTATGACTAGAAGAGAGGAAAATGGAAGGCCTGAGAAAAACAAAATGGCCTGCTTCCAAGTAAAAGATGGCGTCGTTGAAAGAGACGGAGAAGTACGAGTACGCGCGCGCGCGCACGCGCACACACACCGCGCGAAGCACACAGAGGGCGGTGAGTGGTGTGAGTCAGCTGTCACTCTGGCGCACGAGCGGCCTCTGATTGGCCGAGGCGCATCAGTGCGGGTGGTCTCAACTGAGTGGGCGGCAAGATGAGAAGGAGAAAACGCGCTTGGGGGGAGGGGGGGTGCTGTTGCCATGGTTACGGGAAGAGCCCCCGCGCGCGCACAGAACCGTCTGAACGCGGAAGTAGCTCTGGTTCTACATAAATAATAATAATAATAATAATAATAATAAGACAAATAAATAAATACAAAATAAAAAGTCTTGAGCACAAACACCCATCCCGAGGTCTCGTCTCATCCCCCTCCGAGTGATCTCTCACCAGTGTGTCCTCACACTCAGGAAGGGGACAGATGGCTCTGAGTAAGGGAAGACAGTCCGGTTTTCTACATGCTGTAAAAATGCTCGCAGGTCAACTTCCTGTTCCGCCTTCCGTCATCAAAGTCTTACTGCACATGGGTATGATCAGAAGTGAGATCTCTCTCTCTCTCTCTCTCTCTCTCTCTCTCACACACACACTCTCTCTCTCACTCACACACTCTCTCTCTCACACACACACTCTCTCTCTCACACACACACACTCTCTCTCACACACACACACTCTCTCTCACACACACACACTCTCTCTCACACACAC
>JAQMCW010000016.1:1486342-1497831 GCA_030068335.1 Chrysichthys cranchii | reverse complement strand
TATATAAAAAAAATTATGATTATTACTGTGTGTATTATTATTATTCTTATTATTATTATTATTATTATTATTATTATTATTATTATGATTATTGAGCTCCACATTTCTGAAGCCTGTCCCGACACTTGCTCTGTGTTGAACCCGTGCTCCAGTGCACGCTGCAGGAGCTCTCCTCTCCCACTTTAATGTCATCAGATTAAACATTCAGGCCTGGTTCCAAACGCGTCCGCGCGCCCCGCACACGCGCACTGGGTAGGGTGCGAAGTTCAGGCGCGCGTGCAGACTTCCTAGAGCACTACAGCGTCGCGCGGCCTCGAGCCCGCGCACCAGTGACAGGAGCGCACTTTTCCGGATGAGTCACTTGGCCGTTTGAGGAAGCTTTTTCTTTCTTTTCTGTCTTTCTTTTTTCTTTTTTTTGGTGGGATGGACGCAGGGCGCATGCGCGCGCTCACACGCGCTTGTTGCCGCCTTGCCGCGCAAGTAGAGCGGGTCTGGTTGCTAGGAAACCGCGGGTAAAGTTGTAAAGAGAGAAAGTGTGCGTGCGTGGGGGGGGGGGGGGGGGAGAAAGGGGGTGTGAATCCGCGTGAACATTTCGTCATAAAAAATTAAAGTAAAGAATAAAAATCAGGTCCTTTTGGGATGGTGAGAGGACGGTATGTTCGTCATATCGCGATAAATTTGGTGTCGTTAGGTATCGCCAGTCTCCACAATATCACGCTCCTATTAAATGAAGTTTCCCTCTTGTTCCTTATTTTTAATTTAATTTATTTAGACAGTATTATTATTATTACTATTGTTATTATTATTATTAATAATAAACCAATCAGGCATTTTTTTCTTCTTCAGGACGTTTTTCTAATGTCTGTGTCTAAATATTGTTATTTCTATTTATTAAACCATACTTTATCCTTTTATTTATTTATTTATTTTTGCCATATTTCATATTTCCTGTGCTGTGTCCCAACATGATAAAAAATAATAATCTGGATTAAGTGAACGTCGCTCGAATTTCTGTCTTATACTAAATCATGTCCGTATTTATTCGGCCTACTCCGGTTATTTTGTAAAAAAAAAAAAAAAAAAAAAATCCTTTTTTTTATTTCCTCACCCTGAAACGAAGGGAAGAAAAAAACAATGTCTATGTACGAGCCAGGGCTAAGAGGTTAGCATAAACAAAGCCTAGCTATTAAAAACAACAGGAAACGCTTCCCTTATAAATATCTTCAAATCTGATAAGTTTCATTTAAACGAAAGATTTTCACAACGATGCGGCGCTTAGAACCGAAACCAAATGTCTTGTGAAATTCAGACCTCGGCGATGGAACCACAGGGTCGCATCCCTGTGACGCCAAGAACGCACACTGTATTTCATGCTTGTAAATCACACAGCTACAGCTACCTGGCAGTCTTCATGTGCAGGTTTAAATGTTGACAGGTTTAGGTTTAGCCTCCTGTTATTTATACAAGGAGCTGAAAAGGTTTAATTATCATCATCATCGTCCTCAGAAACAGTCGACAGGACTTTCCATCCTGTGCGTTTCCTGTATAACCTCATTGTCTCACAATGCCAGAAAATCACAACGACGTTGACTTCCGCTGGCCATAAACACGGCAGAGAAATGTCCGCGGTGACCACGGCCAGCCTGGTACGCCTTGCACCTGTTGCAAGAGGAAGCGTTCGCCCCATGGGGTTCATTATCACGGATCAGGTTGCACTGCGAGGAGCGATTGTGTACACGGTTAGAGGCATGCAGGATGCAGAGGGGAATTTTAATACTTGTGCCCGTGTTTTGTTTTGTTTTTTTGTCTTCTCCTAGATTAGATTTCGTAATACTTTTGTAGAAGTTTTAAACTACACTTAAGGTTGGATTCACAGGCACATGTTCCATGTTCCCTGGAACAAAAGCAGCACACTTACAGTACTGCGTTTAGACCCATCGAGCTTGGTGTATTGTACGTAAAGGGCAAAGCATGACGGGGCATGCAGCTATGGGAAAATAATCCACGCTGGGGAGGTAGGCTGCAACTACGATGTCAAGTTCTCATTACTAACTTAGCATAGAATAACACATCATGCTTTTTTATCCCTTTATAGTTATGTTCAATGGTACGGAATGTTGTTATATGTTATCAAAGAACCCCAAAGCGTAAAGAAAAAACATGTTGTTTTTTTTCCAGCCCCGACACTGGAGACTCCTTCCATACTCCGTAAATGCACATTTCCCTACATTAAACCTTTGCCACATTAACGATTATAAGTTCCTTTGTTAAAGAAAGAAATAAATAAATAACCACGATAATGGTTCCTTTGTTTAAAAAAAAAGAAAAACAACAAAAAACAACCCAGCACACGTTTCGTAATCCGTTTGTTTTTAGCTTTAGACGACGTGGAGCTATTATAGAAACCATAACGTGTTAGGACAAGATCGATAATTTAAACCTGGGATTCAGATTTGAATATTTAGCCGCGCTGTAAGAAAACGTTGTGAAATAGATCGCATGGCTCGGCGTAATGCGTGACTTGTAGAACAACAAGGTAAAGCTTGCCTCCAGGCTCTTCAGGTCATGCTGTGGTAGGTTCATAGCTCGAAAGGTGTAGTAGATAAGGTTACTGTATAGATTACACTCAGACAATGTACTTGATACTTCTACGTAAACGACGGAGACCACCAGAACAAGGCTTAAATGACTAATTTGCATGAACGCTTTAAAAAAATTTAAACATACCTAAAGATGATAACTAGTTTCAACAGTGATGTATATGGCTGCTCACAAACTGATCCTCCTCATCTGATCCGATGCTACATAGCCAAATCGTTATTTTCTTTCTTTCTTTCTTTCTTTCTTTCTTTCTTTCGTTCTTTCTTTCGTTCTTTCTTTCTTTCTTAAACTTTGCCTTAGTGTATACTAATTTGAAATAATTCAACAATAATCGAGAGAACTCGGAAAAAACCCTACGATTAAAAAAAAAAACGTCCACGGGGTATCAGAAGTTCTTTTTGTTCTAAAAAAAATAATCACGAATCTCAGGCGGGGAATCCGCAACGCCCGAAGCCAATTACTGCGGCCCCTATATGTTGAATATGAAAACATAATACAATGATAATCACTTCCAAAGTCACGTGAATAATTAAAAACCACAAGTTAAGGGCTTCCCGAGGCTACGTGCAGACTTGCGCTTGATACGTATCATCCTCCGTGTTGGTGGATCGTCAGGATCGTGAGTAGCCTGCGAGGATAAGGTGTAGGATCTGAAGAGGAGAGACCTGAATGACGATAATCGGACAAAGCCTGGTATTTTAAATAAATACTCTCAAGTGGTCATCTGTTGTGCTTCACGGAAAAAGTTCAACCTAAACACTGAAATCATGAACAGGCCTCAGAACTTGGAGTCATGCAGCACTGGCTTAAAGAAAAATATTAGCATGAGGTTTTATTCCGCGTGGTGTAGTGTAAACATTGGCGATAATGGAACTGGGCTTAAATTCCCAGAAGAAATAACCCCGACTCTTAGAGACTCCTACACACGACGGCGATCAGGTGATTTCTTTTTAGGTCCACACAAGTCCTGTAAAAGCCAGCGTTTGGTGGAATTCAGAGAACGTTGCTCAAATCTGTGTTTTCTGCAAGACCTCGAGGCAGGTCTGCTGCCGTGACAAAGCAGCGACGGGACTTGACTTAGTGTCAGGGAAGGATGGCTGTGTTATCCAAATAAACAGACAGAAAGAAAAGAGGAAAATGCGAGCTGGTGGCCCGGGGTTGACCGCTCATAGACCAGAGAGATCAAACCACACTTCTCACCTTAGATGTGAAAAACAGAGGACTTTTTTCCCCCGTAAGAATTTCCAGAGTCATGACAATTCGCAAAAGATCTCAAATAACAGGAAATGAAAAGGATACATCACCTGGTTCTTTTCAAAAACCGTACTGCTGTATGTCAGAATAAAAGCTGAACCCTCTTAGGTGGCCTGCTAAATACTCGTCTACAAAATGAGTCACGTTCCTCCCTCCTTGGTTGTGTTTACAGGTACAGCACAGCGGCTTGGTGGCTCACGGATTTAGTGAGTGTTTCCTGGCTTGAATGCTACTCGATTGCAGCTGGAGCATGTCCATTGCAGGCTTGACTGCCCAGGAGATTTATTTACCCCCGCAAAGCCTCTTCCTGCATAGCAGTCAATGCCATAGCATGTCCAGAGCCAAGCCCTCCTGGAAATGTGACAATGATCTTGACAAGTGAGTGTTACAGTGGGCCGTCAACATGTTATTGTAAGGTGAACCTTGAAGATGGATTAGTTTTTGTTTGGCGCTGAACTTTCTCTGATAACCCCAGACAAATGGCACTGGTTGTTTGAAAGCGTGAAATGAAAAAAACAAATCTTTTTTTCCCCACTTTTCCAGCCTCTACTTCAGCGTCGATGCATCAGTAAACTGCAATGTCCAATCCAGGCATCAGGTGCCATCGTTTTTACCAGGAGACAGTAAGCCAAATCTTTCCCCCTCTACATGTCACGTATTAAGACAGATAGCGTTATGCTTTGCATGTCCTGACAGACTGTTTTCTTTCTCCTTTGTACAGAATACAGACTCCAGTCCTATCCCCTGCACAGGCCCGGAGCCCAACAGTTGCCTCCCAAAAAGTCCCGACCCACACAGCTCTGCCTGTCCTCCACGCTTGTCCCTCACACCCCCACCAGCCCCGTTGAAGGTGACCAGGTGGTCCCTGGCTTGCAGCGTCTCTCCGTGTCCGACCATACCTCCCCTCCTCAGACGCCTAACCGGGCATCGAAACCTCTACCCCCAATCCCTTGCTCTGTGGACTTATCTCCTGACCAGACTGCGGACAATGAGCTCGAGTTCTTTACCGGTGACGACAGTCGTTGTTTGGTATCTGATTCTTGTCCGAAACCGTCCCAGTTCCGTTACGGTATGCCGAGTCGACGGAGTTTTAGGGACTGCGGACAAATCAACTACGCCTATTTTGAAGGCCCGGTACCCCAGGAAAGGAAGCAACAGCAGCAGTCCAAGAAAAAACATGAACATGAGTCCCAGGAAAGCCTGCTTCCGCAGGAAAGGGAACCAGAACCATGCGAACAGCGTCAGCATCGGCATAAAGCGACGTGCCTGCGGCAGAAGGAGCGTGCCCAGCGCACGCTCCGACGCTGGAATTCAGGCCCGGCAGGCTCCTACAACAAACCCCCCACACTTCACTTGTCTGGTCCTCACCGGAGCACCCAAGACCCGGACAAACCCGAAGTCCCCCCTAGGGTCCCCATTCCACCACGGCCTGTCAAGAATAGCGACTATCGCCGCTGGTCAGCAGAGGTCACCGCTGAGACATGCAGTGATGATGACCGACCTCCCAAAGTACCCCCTAGAGAACCCGTGTCTGGCAGCACGCCCCGTGCGTCTAGCCCCAAGAGCCTACCAATTTACCTCAACGGGATCATGCCGCCCACCCAGAGCTTTGCCCCAGACCCCAAATACGTGAGCCGAGGTCTGCAGAGGCAGAAAAGTGAGGGTTCCCCGTGCATTTTACCCATCATGGAAAATGGCAAGAAGGCCAGCAATACGCACTACTTCCTGCTCCCGCAGCGGCCCACGTGCCTAAACAAGCACGAGAAGGACTTTGTGGACAGTGCTGCGAGTCGAAGGACTGAGGCGTCAGGCTCTGGTTTGGACTGGTCATGTGACAGCAAGAAGAAAACACACTCGGATCTTGTATAACTTTGTAGGACGTTGACAACGCTTCGTTGTGTGAGAACCAAGAGGACTCTATTGTTGTTCATAAGCAGTTGTGATAGTGGTTATAGATTTGCTCTAGTTTTTTTTAGGAAGAAAAATGTAGGGTAAGTTCCATACAACACGCAGTTACTGATGTTGTCGTCGTTGTTGTCGTTGTCGTCGTCATTGTTGTTGTTGTTGTTGTTGTTTTTCACAAAATGGAGGCTGCTGCGAAGGCACTGGTCACTCAGTAACGATTATCCCAGAACGATTATCTTTTATACACTTTATTAGCTCATTATGTGAAACCCAAGTGTTTAAAATGCAGATTATGGTGCAGTCAATGGGTATGAGCTGGTCTGGTACCTCATTTTATTCAGTGTTTTTGTTTGTTTGTTTGTTTGCTTGTTTTTTAAGCAGACTATGTTGCTAGTAGTCAGGTATTGCTTTGAAGATTGCTGCTCCTGTGGCTGGTCGAGTGTCACGCGTGAAACTGTGGAGGGACACTGAGTCAGTAGAGCATCTGTTCAGCTCGTGCTGAACGTTAAATATGAAGTACGCCAAGGCCGAGTTATTTTGGGGCCGGATTGAAGGATATTCCGTATGAAACCTGACTGTTCCTTTGTGAATAAATGGGCATGAAGTTGGAAATGTATGCTGTTTAGCCTCCTGGATCACTAGTGCTCTTAGCTGTTGTATGGAAACTCTGTGTGCGTGTGTGTGTGTGTGTGTTTGTGTGTGTGTGTGAGAGAGAGAGAGAGAGAGATGGAATGCATAAGGATCTTTGTGGCATACTTTTGTCAATTATGATTGTAAAATCTGCAATGTGCATGTTACATAGGAATGGCTTAAATGTAGCATTTGTGTTCATCATTGTGCATTGACAATATTTGCAATTTCTCACTGCTTCACATTCAGGAAATCCACCCACCCCATGACATATAATACATACACACATATATATTGTCTGAAAACAGGCATAACTCAAGCATAATCTTGCTGATTAAGTGCAGTTGCTGCAAGTTTGTTCGATAGAATATGCAAACAATATTAGATCTGACGGTTCCTTATGAACCTAAGTTGGCAGTGATAACATACAAACCTGGCTTGGATAAACAGGAGCTCCTCCCTTGTGTTCCTGGTTTAAATTGCAAAACTACCTCTAATGTGACTTTTGAAAAAACATTTTTTTTTTTTTTTGGTTGGGGGGGCTAAAAATTTTTGATTTATTGCGCCTTACAAAGTGAATTAAAAAAACAAAGAGAAAAGAAAAGCAAATGTATTGTGCAACACCCCCCCCCCACTCAAAAAAAAAAAAGAAAAAGAAAAGAAAAGAAAAGAAATCCAGGTAAAATATTGCCATTGTTAAACTCCAGGTTTTGAATTATTAAATTAATTACAAGTTATTATTATTATTATTATTATTATTATTATTATTATTATTATTATTATTATTTTGGAGTTTCTTTCCAGAGCACAGCCCTGCATACTTTAGTGTTACGCAAAAAAAAAAAAAAAAAAAAAAAAAAAAAATCTGTCTGGTTTTTAAACCCGGCCTTGTTCTCAAGCCGTCGTCTTTGAATAGCTGTAAACAAGCTGTGAGTTAGACTTGTGAATAGGCCTGTCCTACCTCCCATAATACAAATGAAAAATCATTCTCTTTATTAATATCCCATTATCACAGAAACGATAACGACTCCCACGTGGACTCGGTCGGTACACCAAGCGTTTACTCTCTGAAGCCGTTTCCTCTTCCATGTACTTCCAAGAATACCATTAGCTCTCCTTCTGACCCCGTACGAACCTCCTTTTCTATTAGGAACCTTTCCACAAGCTGTATTTCAACCCGTACACATAGCTCCATCCACGTCTAATCCAATTGGCTGACTCAAAAAACAAAAAAAACAAAAAAACAAAACAGACTTTCCTGTTCTGTGTAGATGCATACCTATCAGACGTGATTGCCGTGGGTGTGGGCCTCGGAGACTTTGGCTGCTGGCAGCAGAAAAATGAGATGTTTTATTGTTATATATTGTTATATAATGGTTATACACCATTGTGATTACTCTGTAAATGTAGCAGGTGCATCATAGTTACCTTGAAATTCATGATTTGAACCAAAAACAACAACAACAAAAAAACCCAAACCAAGCTCAGAGGTCAGTCATCTACACAGAGAATGGGAACGTATGTAGCTGATGCCACTTTCTTTTCATTTTTGTATTGTCCCTTGGTTGTTTTTTTTTTGTGGTTTTTTTTTTATTGTTGTGGTTTTTTTTCGTCGTCGTCGTCGTTGTTGTTTTTGTTTTTTTTTATAACAAAATTCATTTATCAGGAGATGTTTACATTGTACTATTTAATCTCTGACCTGTTTCCTGTGTCTTATCTGAAAGAAATGAAGGCAAGTTCAAGAAGAAATGATTGATGTTCTCTGCTGTCGTGTGGAACAAGTGAAAAAATGCACTGAGAGCGCAGTATATTGTAATGTGGAAAAGTATTTAACACAGTCCTCCTAGCTACACTGAATAGCGCTGTGTGTAGTATAGCTTCTAAAGGAAAAAGAAAAAAAAAGGAAAATAAAACACTTATTTATGAACAGTGTTCGGTCTTGAATCTCGATGTCCTGTTGTATCTCATTCTGTGTCCGAGACACAAAGATATTGCTGTTTTGCCTGTTTTATCGCCCACGCCCTCGTGCTCTGCCTCATTACTTCTGGCCGTGTTCCAGGCAGGAGGAAGGTGAATTACGGTGTTGCCCAACTGCTGATCTCAGATCAGCTTTTTGCTTTCTTGTGTACTGATTAAGGTTCTGATTTCACATAGAGATGTTTAAGGCCACATCAGTGTTACAGGGCAACTTGTGCCAAAAGTATCAATCTCACACACACTCACACACACACACACACACACACACACACACACACACACACACACACACACACACGCATTGCATTAGGTTCATTCCCTGCTTTACTTCCTGTTTGTCATTGTGAAATATTTTTGCAGGTGAAAAGAGACAATCTGGTCTGATCCAGCCTTCCATTCAAGTTTTTTTTTCTTTTTTTTCCGTGAATGAGCTGAGTACGCAGTAATAAAAGATTTGATGATATTACAATCTTTAATTGCTTTATGCAGTGTGAGATAAGAACATTTTGCTTTTATTGTATAATGATTTTATAATTTTGCAGCACTGGACAGGAAATTTCCGGAAATAGCAGTTGGCGGTTCATTTTCCAAAACTTTATCTCAAACAAAAAACTGACTGATGATGGATTTTACCCTGGCCCCCTTATTATTATTATTATTATTATTATTATTGTTATTATTATTATTATTATTATTACTCATAATAGTAAAATAATTTCTGAGCGTTACTAGTGACAATAGTACTCCTACGACTACTAAGAATCCGAAGTAGAACGAATTTGAAGTAGAAACACTGACGCGTTACGTTAACATTCCCTAAACAAACATTAACCACTGAGTTCGCTAACGTCGCCAAACCATAAACTTCACAATTAATGCGCATATCCAATAACTTATAGGTCATCCCCCCCCCCAATAAGTGAATGTTTACTATATAATAAAGCCAAATAAGCCAAACCAAACTCACAAGCATTAAGCGATATTTATTCCCTTTATGAGTAATCGGTCCTTAAATAATGACTTTTATTAATGCTGAGATTTATGGTTGGCTAAAGTTACCCGGATAATGCATGATGGTCACTGTCACCACCCTGAGACTGATGATTTTCCAAAAACAGCACGCCCCACAACAATTGCTCAACTACAGTACTACACATTTTATTCCCATTCCCCAAAACCCCAACACATCCAATGAACTGTCTATGGTTCTGTTTAATATTATGGAAGATCTATGTATGTAACAAATCTGTTCCTGTTAGCTCTTAGATTCCTGGTGCTGCAAAGAAGTTCCTTGCAATTTCTTAGTAAATAAGACTAAAAAAAAAAAAAAAGCACAGCTTTAATGTTTAAAACGCAACACGCTGACACTGGAGACTCCTTCCATCAATCCTAAATCATCATCTGCTTATAGAAACCATCAGCTTCATATCAACAATGAGACATTTTTGGTTTATTTAACATGACCTAGCATTTAATCTGTTCATTATTAGACAATGTGTTGGATTCCCAGATACAGATTAAGCCTGGACCTGGACTAAACTGACTTTGATGTGAAGATTCGGCTTTTGAAATTCACGTTAATCAAGGACTAGGCTTAATGTGTGTGTCCAGGAAACCACCCCATACTGTATGTCTAGTATCTTCACCCAAGGACCTAGTAGTGTTAGCTTGGACGTGTAGGAGGACTTCCAGAAACCTTCAGTAGGCCAAAGCTTCGAGTCCTGAGTCCTCAGTGACACCACTGATTAGCACAAAAACCTCTGAAGGCTTATTTGTGACATGACGAAGCGTCCCGATGAAAGCATATGGAGTAATCAGACCGCCCTAGCGAGACAGTTAACGTCCCGTTGAAGTTACGAAATCTGGCATGGTGGCGGTGGTTTGTTGAGGTTGCTGTGTGTCATAATGGCGTTCAATGTGCTCATGGTCACACAACCCAGCGTAACTCGTTCCTGTTTCCTGTTTCTACAGTCCATTAAAGCTCTCCAGCTCCACAGGCACAGTGACCCAAATTCATAGCAAATCTCGCTTTAGGCGTTAGTTAGCGAGCGCTCTGCTGGTGGTATACCACAATTTATTAGGGTTTAATCATTTTTTAAACAATTATTCAACCATGAATCGACTCTTCGCTCTGAAACTTACTGAGGCGTATTGAAAGATGCCCAAAGGCAAGAGTATTAACATTGTAATGTTTGACTGTAATGTAACCTACGATGATGGATTTGAAATGCTTAAAGGGTATTTCTACAGACTTCAGTGCACAATCTGGGACCGCTTTCTGGATAAACATACAAACAGGTGACGAATTTTTAAAAATGCAATGTGGTGGGGCTCCCATCGTCCCCTTATCGTGAGGCGTCGGTACAAATCAATCCAAAGTTCATCTTTATGTTGTACTGATGGGTGTGGGCCTTTCCAGTATGACCCCAACACCCCCTTTCACGGGGCTCAAGAGTGATTTTAAGTATTTTGGAGTAAAAATGATGAAAAAAAATCATCACTGATTGCGAATCACAACCCAAAAGAAAAGCTCCGGGAGATTCAAGTTGAGGGAAAAGCCTTTGTAAGAGTGGTGTTCACGACTCGGTCACAGATCCAATCGAGTTGTCGAACCTGCGCTGAAGAACACATGAAGATTTTGCAATTTTTCCACTTTAAGGAATTGTCAAGTGTCAACAGGCGTGACTCAAGAGTGATGCAAAACTTTTAATAGCTTGCAATGAACTTCCTGGATACATAAACAGTGCAGGCCTTATCAGTTTATTTATCAGCTATTTTCATTTTGTTGTCAATGGAATATGGGATAACAGGCAAACAAACCCCCAGCCAAGGACTTCAGCCCGTGTGTTTATTCCTGTAAGATCAGACAGTATGGATAGATCTACATATGTGGAATGTTTCATAAACATTGAGGACAAAATCCCACACAGAGCGGGAGAACGTGATACTAAATTGAGTGTCTGGAAGAAGTTAGGGCTTGGATGGCCGTTAACTTTTTAAATTTCAATGAAAAGAAAACTGAGGTGGTGGTTTTTGGGCCTGGTGGCACCGGTGGGCTCTCCCCTGTGGACTTGGGCCCTTTGGCCCAATATGGAAAGCATCTTGTCACAAATCTGGGTTTT
>JAQMCW010000016.1:1355371-1374229 GCA_030068335.1 Chrysichthys cranchii | reverse complement strand
AATTTTGTTATTGACATTTTATCCTAATCTCGTATTTAGTTTATGGAAATTTTATTGTTGATTTAATAATTTTATTTACAATATCAATTACTTTTTTTTTTGTTTTTCTTTCTTTCTCCATTTTCAGCTTAAATTTGTCACATCTAGATTTCTGGACTAAAGGAAAGGTTGTCTGTATCTCATTGTGCATATGAGAAATACAAGAAATATATAAGAATTTAAAAAATTATGCTTAAGATTTATTTTATCTGCAGATAAATTTTTTTTTAAGAAAAAATATTTTTGAAATGAGCTAAAAGATCTGCCAACCGTTTTTAGCTTTAAATGAGTAAAAAATATGCTTAGATAATCTTATTTGTTTAAAAACTAATAAAGATGCTTTCTTTGATTGTCACACTACAAGGCCTTTTTCCTCGTTCTGGATATTCATGTTCTGAGCTGGAATTCCGCTGGGAACCGGTCAGCCAGGATTGGGCTGATTTTGCGTAGTCTGATCCCGGCGTAAATCAGTGCAGTGAATATCCCTTTAGTTTTTACTGTTAAATCTGCTATTGCTGATGTAATAACATCCCAATGTTACATTAGCTCTAAATTATAAATTAGCAATTTAAAAGAAAAATGCAGAGCTGTCGAGGTTTAGAAAATTCCTGATGCCTGTTTATCGAGGCGTTTGGGAATCCCTGAGATCCTGTTAGAGATTCCACAGACGTTCTCCTGTTCTCTGTCTCACAGGATGGTTAGGATGTTCGCTCGGTCGCTGTGTGTCTGGCTGATTGTGTATTTGTGCGTCCTTTCTCTCTCTCTCTCTCTCTCTCGTAGTCTCCTGCTGTGAAGGAGGTGTTGAAGGAGCAGGAGGGCAGGAAGGGGCTGATTGCTGCCATCTGTGCAGGTACTGTTTAATCCAGCGCATACCGGATACACATTAACCTTGCATACATGCGCGTACACACACACACACACATGTTGGTTTTACTATCCTTGTGAGGACCTTGCACTGAAGCAATGATTAATGCTGCACCTAAACCCGACCCCAACCTTAAGCTCATTAACAAAAAGGAAACTTTTTTAAAAAAAATTTGCCTCTTTTATTTTTTACATTAGGGGAGAAAAAATACGCTTTCCTTGTGAGGGCCGCTCAAATGACGGATTTTACTATCCTTGTGAGGACATTCAGTCCTCATAAGGGAATATAAACACATGCCCACATGGACTTAATTTTTTATTTTTACTCGTTTATTTTCATTTTTATTTATTCGCCTTCTGACGCTTAATCCTGTTCAGGGGTGGGGGGGGGGGGGGGCTGAAGCCAATCCCAGCTGATTTTGGGTGAGAGAGAGGTGGACTTACACACGGGGCAGGTCACCAATCCAGCGCAGGGCGACACACAGAGACAGACCATCATTCACACTCACATTCACACCTACGGGTAATTAAGAGTCGCCAATTAGCCTAATCCCCTCTGTGCATGTCTTTGGACTGTGGGAGGAAACCCACACTGAGAACATGCAATCTCCACACAGAAAGGCGCCCAGGTCGACCCCGGGGATCGAACCCAGGACCTTCTTGCTGTGAGACGACAGTGTTAACCACCACACCACCCCGACCCTTTAATTTTTATTTTCATTTATTTATTTATTTATTTATTTGACTTTTGCATTAAGGGATATTCAGTTCTCCGTATACACAGGCAAATTTGTATTTCCCCCCCCTTTCATTTTTTTAGACGTATTGACGTTAATTGAAAGTGTCGTTCCATCGCGTCATCCTGGAGTGATCTCATGCCTGGGGTGGCGTTTCAACCCTAATAATCACTCTTCCGGGTTGAAATTTTTGAATAAATGATCATCACTGACTGATGATGCATTTGACCTTTCAAAGTGTGGTTTTAAAAAAAAAAAAGGCTGCACGCTTAAATTCGTAAATTAGCACGGAATCAGCGAACGCACACAATGTCATTAATTGCATGACGTCATTATTTATTTAATTTACTTATTCGATTTTTGTTAGCGGTGTAACAGCATTGTGCTTTCACAGCGATCCCGTCATTCGGCGTCACAAAGGAAAAGGAAGGAGAGAGCTCTTATTTTTCTTCTTCTCCTTCTCCACATTATTTGTTATGAAATTCAGATGATGCAACTTCCTGTTGTGTAACTTTCCAAATGTGTCCTAGGAATGTGTGTGTGTGTGTGTGTGTGTGTGTGTGTGAGTGGATGAAACAAAAGGCACATTCTTTTTTTTCTTTTTTTTTGTTTAATTTTTTTCATATCCTGTGGGGAAAAAAAAAATTTTTTTTCATTTTACAAATAGGGAACTGTTGCTATATGATGAAACTGTTTGTAGACAAAGTTTGTCTTTTTGAATTAAAAAAACAAGACGACAAAAAAAGAAAAGTAAAACTAAAGCTCGGAAATGAGCTATGGCGAAACACTCCTGCTTTCTCAGGCCGTAAGTGTGCAAAACGGTGGACGTGTCCCTTCCATAATGAAGGTTAGTGCAGTTATACATTACGTGTCGTCCGCGCTGCCTGTCGAAGGACACCGGAAGGACGTCGGGAATCGAGGGCACCCGTGCGGAGCGCACGGGGGGGAAAAAGTGTCCTAGAAAATCAGTCAAGATCCCACAGGAGTGTGTAATGAGTGAGCCGTGGTGCCTTTGGCATTCCTTCACATTCTGGCTTATTTTATAGCTTACCCTCACAAGTACTGCATCAAATTGTCAGAGAGAGAATAAAAAGGGGTGAAGCTGTGAAAGCGTGAAGGAGAAACCCTGGCTAAAGAAAAAAACACACAAACAAACAAAAAAAACACCACAATTCGCCTCTTCTTGGGATTTTTCCTGGGAACAAACTTCTCTCTTTGTGATGTCGTGTCCCATCGTCATGCCGATGTCCAATGTGAGAGCATCTGACCAAATCTGAGGATCCTGTAATATCGTACACACACCAGAGCCACTGCCGAGCTGAAAAATCCATCAATTTCTTTCTTGATGTATTTTTTGTTAAAGCTTAAAGCATGAGCTGAGTGCAGAGTCAGCACACCGGCAGGCGGAGAGCTTTTCTAAATATGGCCCAAAGAGCTGGAAGGAAACTCGATATGTCCGTAATACTAGATAACACTTTATTGATTTCTTTCTTTCTGTATTATTTATTTATTACATTTTTTAAAGCGGAGAATTCTTTGCTGTGGAGCACTTTGGGGTGACTTTCGTCTCCGCCCCAAGTACGTATTTGGATTTAAAAACAGAATCCTTTTATTATTTTTATTATAACTCTGATGGTCTGGATCAGCAGGCGGGAGACTTTAAGAGGTCAGAAAGTGTGGAAGAGGGTTATCGTAGACGTTGCTGTAGACGTTTTGTGACGGAAATGATGGACGTAAGCGTGGTATCAGGTCTGAACATGAATAATACTTTTGGTTTTCAGGTCCCACGGCTCTTCTGGCTCACGGGATCGCTTACGGCAGCACAGTCACCACCCACCCGGGCGCCAAAGACAAGATGATGGCTGGAGGTAAGGCCGGAAGATCATTCCATAAGTCTGTACTTAGCATTTTTTTGTTTCCTGGTTTGCTCCAGAGTGGCTTGGAGTCTGTTACATGCCCAGTAGGGGTGAGGCGATATGACAGAAATATTATATCGTGCACAGTTCTACAAGACTTTTTTTTTTTTAATGATGCACGATGCGTATACATTACAATGTGTAGGCTTGCTAAAAATTTCCATGTTACTTAATGTTTACAAAAGTGAATGCATTTTTATTTTGCGTCTTTCCCGTTGTAAAGATTAAGTCCATTTGAACATCACATCAGCAGCTTCTGTTCAGTTTGTCATTCTGATTTCAAAAGCTAAAATATATCGGTGACGTATCCAGTTTTCTGAGATATGAAAACTGATCATAATATTGATATTCTGTCATCGTGTCATGCACCATGATGCTAGATTAAAGCCGTTTGTTGTATTTGGATGAACACAGCTGATTACGGTGGCCCTTTTCTCTCTGAGAACAGATCTGACAGTAGTGCAGCTGCAAATCACAGTTTTATATTAACATATTATTGTATATTGTTTTAAAATATTTTTGTTCCTATAGTAACAGCCGATTCGAAGGGATGCGTACAAGCGAACGCTTTACTAAAAATAAACCGAGCGTTATCATTGATGTGGTGGGTTTTTCTGGAAGGAGACGTTTGTTTATGTAGCGCGTATGGAAGGAGTCTCCAGGGTTGGCGCTTTGTAACGGTCAGGGGGTAAAGCTGGAAGTTTTCTGACATCTTCAGGACAGAGGAATTTATACGTTTTTGTTTTTTGTTTTGGGGTTTTTTTTTGTTTGCATGCTTGCTCTTCAAGAAAGCAGACAGAGAAGGCGGTGAAGGAACGATAGTGTATAGGTGCTAAAACATAAGTGAGAACAGGAATGAACCAGACGTTAAATGTAGCTATAAATGGGTAAAACATACATGGTGTTCATTTGATAAATAAATATTTAAATTGATGCAAATTGCTGTGGTTATTAGAGGCGGAAAAGCATCTCTATAACACGCGTTTGTGTGGAAAATAATACATTTTACTATCAGAACAGTAACTACACTTCATATCACCCTGTCGTTGATGATTTTTCCTAAAACGGTGTGATGTTCCACACAGTGTCCTCCTCATGCCAACAAACAGATCGTCTCTCATTTCTTCTTCCTTACAGGATAATGTACTGATTAATTTTATTTAAAGCGTTCAGGGAAGGTTCAAGAACATCCCAGGCCTTTAGACGTTATGTTGATGGGTTTTATTATTTTTTAAAGATTGAATGTTGACCTCTTGGTGTGTGTGCAGAAATATGTGTGCGCTTTGTTGGTTAAATGGAACTTACACATACAGGACCAAAAGACCTGCTTTGTTTTTGTTTGTTTGTTTCAGATCACTACAAGTATTCAGAGGCCCGTGTTCAGAAAGACGGACACCTAATCACGAGTCGAGGCCCAGGCACCAGCTTCGAGTTCGCCCTGACCATAGTGGAGGAGCTCCTGGGTGCCGAGGTGGCCGCTCAGGTCAAAGCACCGCTCATCCTGAAAGATTAACACAGATTCATGAATTCACATGGATGCTAATAATAATAATTCATCTGTACTGCACTTCATTAAATGGAGCATCATCACTGTATGCTTTGGTTTGTTTGTTTATGAAGAATAAAAGCACCTTATTTTGAGGCAGTGGCCCGTTTAAGCACCTTAAATTTCATTTCTTTGGCCAAATTAAAACAAGCTGTGTCAAGTGTCAAAGAATTAAACCGTCTCCTACAGTAAATACACCCCGTATCCTTCAGTGTCGCTGATTGAACGCCATTTTCTCGCCAATCACATCCAAGGGGGCGGGGCTTTGTGTGTGTGTGTGTGTGTGTGTGTGTGTGCGTGCGTGCGTGTGCGCGCGCCTTCACGGTCGGAGACGTAACCAATGATTGACACTGACCGCAACCAATAGGACACGTCGAAGGGCGGGTTAGATGGTTGTCACGCGCTTTCAACGAGCCAATCGGACCACTTCGGCATGAAATCAGCGCGTGTTCTGTAGCGCGCGCACACCCCGTGGAACGCCGCGGCGCGCACGCTGTTTAAAGCTTGGCGTTTTCAAATTTGGACGGTTGGCGCCTGTCGTTGGGCACGCGACGCGAATTCTCTACGGTTATTTTTCCTCCTGAGGTAAATTGCTTTTGTGTGGGGTGGGTGGGGGGGAATTAATGTTATGAGTTAATTGTGGATTTCGGTGGTTAAAAATATTACGTACGACCGTTTACGTTGTAAGTTGAGGTTTTAATAAGGATAATCAAACGAAATGACCGAATAAATTAACGGATAGTGGGAAAATCGATTAAGTTAAATGAGCTAGAATTAAATAGAGCTCGCGCGAGTTAGCTATTTGGCTAGCTAGCAGATTTTTTTTTTAGTGTAACGGCGTTTCAGTGATGAACTGTGGAGTTTTGTGTTATTAGCAAGTGGACTTAGGGGTGTGTGTGTGTGTGTGGAGAGAGTGTTCATGTCTGTCATTCATCTCTACACTAATGGGTCACTTTAATAATAATAACTCCTTCTATTCACATGCTTACTCAGTAAGTTACAGTAAGTATAAAAGTTCACTCCTTCAGTCTGTTCTTTTATTCATTTGTGTAGTTCAGGATGTACAGTAGATAGCCTCCTGAATGAAGGATCCAGACCAAAAAAAATCTCCTCATGAGGAAAGAAACCTTGACAGGAACCAACCAGGGCCTTCAGCTTGTCCTCCATCACAGGACCACCACTGAGCAGATGATGTTTGGGTGGTGGATTGTTTCCTGCTCCCAGGTTAACTCTGACATGATGCTGATGTGTGTGTACAAATTTTTTTAATTTTTTAATTTTTAATTTTTTTTTTTTTAAGTCCCACAAACTACCACTACAGCGGCAGGGTTCCTGATGTGATCCATCACGTAAATAACATATCAGGACAGCAGTGGTCCTGGTGGGGTTTCTAACATGTCCTGTGTACAAGCAGATGGCCTCCAGGCACTTATTAGAAATGTATAAAGCTGTCTATAGATCTGTCTGAGGGCTCACAGTAAGAAGGTCCTGGGTTCCATCCTCGGGGTCAACCTGGGTGGAGTTTACATGTTCTCCCGGTGTCCGTGTGGGTTTCCTCCAGGTACTCCGGTTTCCTCCCACAGTCCAAAGACATGCACGGAGGGGATTAGGCTAATTGGTGGCTCTAAATTGGCTGTAGGTGTGAATGGGTGTCTGTGTGTGTCGCCCTGCAGTGGATTGGTGACCTGTCCCAGGTGTAACCCCGCCTCTCACCCAAAGTCAGCTGGGATGGCTCCAGCTCCCCCCCACGACCCTGAACAGAATGAAGCGTCAGAAGATGAATGAATGACTAAATTATCATGTCGATACACTTTTTATGATCTTGCCAGTATTGCGATAGTTTTTTCCCTTTGTTTTTAAATAACCTTTTCCTGCTGATGCAATTTCGTACTGAATTCGTACAGTTTATTTCCTTTCAGTGCTGTTTTTTTCCCCCCGTTATCTTGCGTTTTTGAAATAAATTGATAAACTGATGAATTGCTAAAGTATAATTCCTTTCCATTTTGTTCCTTTCCTGTTTCGCAGGCAGCTTGTTTGCATACCTTTTACATTGTGATTTGTATTGTATTGTTAATTTTAAAAACGTCATTAAATATCATTACTTGATATTTTTTCCACATTGCACACCCCGGTTCTGAGTTTCACAGCCGGTCAAAAACAAGAAGTCAGGACTGTGATCCTTTTGGTCAGTACAAATGAATGAGCTCATTAGAGGATTACGAATACAGGTAGCGATGCATGTACAGTTAATAGCTAGTACACTCTTGCACCGGGCTGTTTATTAGCTAATCAGGCGAGTTGGAGAAGGGCAAACACTAAAATGTGCAGGGTCAGGAACCTGTGTGTTGTAGCACGATTGCGGTCTATTAATATGTGGCTATATATAGCTAACATCACCCAGTTCCTTTTCGGAGAAATGCAGTAATGATGTGTAGAAATGCACTGAGATGGTGGTTAGTTTCACACTTATGCAGAGCTGCTCACTTGGTGTGCGTGTGTGTGTTTGCAGAACAGAACAGGAAGAGCAGTTCAACAGTTCATTATCACGTGATGCATCACATTTTCTCACTGACTCACTCATTTTTTCCTCTCTTCTTTCCAGTTCATTCACCCGTGACTTTTATGGACTTGTCGGTTAAATGTTACTAGGTTTAGCTTCAGCTTTGTGTAGTGGGCATTAAAATATTTTATATATATATATAAATAAAATACACACAGGTAGTCCTCAAGTTACGATGGAGATGCGTTCCACCACACCCATGGTATGTCAGATATCGTATGTCAAACCACTGGGTTGAACCACTTAGCCTAGCTTGGGTATCTCAGCCCAGCTTAGCCTAACCTACCCAGAAGAAGACATGCTTTTGAATTAAAATGATCTCTTGAAGCACACATAAACCCCTGCGGTGATGCACTGTACAGTACACTGATACACAAGTTAATGCTGTGAGTTGCAGGAGAGAGTGAGGCATCACGCGAGGCGAGTGATCCGGGTGTCGTTTGCGTACTTCCAGGCGTCGTTTGCGTACACGGTTACGCTGGCCTGCCAGCGATGCCTGCCTGTGAATTTTAAATATTTTCTAAGTATTTAAAAAATTTTAGTGTATCGCAATAGTCATCGTGACTTCGAAAAAACGTAACTGTGTGTGTGTGCATACCGTTTTATTTGGATTTAAATGTTCTTTCAATGTTTGAATTAACATTTTTTTTTAAAAATATATATTTTATATTTCAGAGTCCCGCGAAAGCAAAAAGATTCCACGAATCAAAATGTGAAAATCCGCGATGCCCTGAACCTGCGATAGGTGAACTGCAATATTGTGGGGGTTCACTGTGTGTGTGTGTGTGTGTGTGTGTGTGTGTGTGTGTGTGTGTGTGTGGCGGAGCCATATGAGCTCATTCCAGAACCTTCTACGTTAATGTCACTTTGGACTTGTAAGGAGCTCTACTCTAATGCAAAAGCTTTCCTCAAAATCTTGGGGTTTGGCTGTGGGGATTTGTCGCGTTCAGCAGCATTGGTGTTCCAGCTCATCCTAGAGGTGTTCAGTGGGGTTGAGATCAGGGTTCTGTGCAGGATAATATTGCTGAAAAGTTTTTGTTGTTTTAAACCATTCATGCAAAGGCCTCATGACAAACTCACATGACAATTCTCTGCTGGAATGCAAAAATATAGGAACAAAGCAATTCTAACAAGTTATTTATTAGTCATACTTGTTTTCTTTATGCAGGTGTTCTTCGTGTTGCCCAAAGCCAAAGCTGTTGATGGCAGATTTATCTGACTCTCCAGTGTGGTCAGCTTGAGTGACCCTGCATGCTGTTGTTTTATGAGACGTGTATAAATAGGACAACTGCTCTTAAGGGTTATGGTTTTTTTTGTTTGTATGAGAGCGTAATTTGATGTTTAGAGTAAAGGGGTGTTGACTGCTTGTACAGATTGATCAGTTGTCCTGCATGAGAGTTGTGTAATGCTGTATTAAGAGTAAAGCAGCACATTGCCTATCATTGGCAGAACACAAACAGCTAATATCGTCCGACCACTTAACGGTAATAAATATCCGCTTTCTTTTCTAACATCGGACCCTGGCTGATGGAGTGTAATAGCAGGGTGTAAGATCTCGGCTGAAGCAGGGGAATGAGGATTTATAGTAATTGACTATTGTGAATAAGTGTAGGGATGTTAACAGCTCTCAGGAACAGTAGTTTGTCCCAGTGGCACCGTTATTAATAGGGTTAATAATACCAGTGCTTTATATAGATCAGTCATTTACAATCTGCGGCTCACAGAGGGACGTCGGAGCGGACGGAGTTGGTTTTCAACTGTAAAATCACAGCACTAAAAATGACTATGCCGATCACGTTCTTGATCGGCTGCTAACGCGTTATCGTAGGACAGAGATGGACGTACGTGGAGAGGGTGAACCTCCAAGGCTGTTTCTTGCTGTAAGCAGGGTCTCTGAGATTTCCTGGAGACAAAATTTAAAATAGGCACACAGGAAAAGGTTCCAAAAAGGTTCATGTATCCCGTAGTCACAGTGCGCCCCCTGGTGGTGTTAAAAGACCAGAAATGACAAGTGACGGGCAGCTAATACGGGATCTCAAAGCAGCAATGAATCGTTCGTTTCTGTCTGAGGTCGGGGAGGAAAAAGCAGAAGACAAGATATTAGCGCTAATTGGTTAGATGTAATCAGTTTGTTAGCTTTTTTGCTTCCACATGTCAGTGTAAACAAATGGAAATGGTTTGTGGTTAAGTAGCTAGCTAATATATAGTTACTTCTTGTTGTTTATTCCTGCCACTCAGGATAATGTTAATTCTGTTTGTTCTTGCGTACACAATGAATAATTAGTCCTATGCTTAACCCTAACGGGTGTTTTTGATTGGCTATTGGCAGTACCAGGATCATTTGCATGCAGGGTGTGTGTGCGGTTCTGGTTCTGAGATATGTGTTAAGAATTAGTTATACTTGTTTATAGCAATACATAAGTGAACATGATGGCTTCCGTGCATACACCCCAGTTGGAGCATAACGTGTGCGTGGGGTTGGATATTAACCCGGATTTTCTGGATTAATAGCCTAAATTCATTTGGAAATAAGGCCAGAGTCTGGTTTGATACGAAGTTCATGACGACAGCCGAACATTTTAGACAGAGACCAAGCTCATCAGGCTGTTTAATGTTGTGGTGAATGAAATCACTAAAGATTTCAGACTTGCGAACCTGACTTTTAATCGTCCAGATGTGAGGAAGAGAGCTGGCAACTTCTGAACGCGTACACAGAATCACTTGTCGGGTATAAACCGGCTTCTGTGGAGTACTTTCTATACGCAGTAAACATCCTAGTTCATTTTAAAAAGGTTGAGTCGTTATTGTTACCCCTTGCTAGTTCACTACTAGCAGAGTCTTTATGTATGCCGTGATGAAGCGCTAACGAGCAATTTGTGCCAAAGATGTTCATGATTGGCTGCAGAATGAGGCTAGGGAAAACGAGGCACGCTTCACACCAAGAGCCCTGGGTCAATTCCGCGCTCTTGGCTGTCACATAATCGGCATTTAAACTCTCGATCTACGAGCTATGCAGGGAGCGCTGAAAGGTTCGTACTGCTTCAGAGCCCACATGGGAGTTTTTAATCTCTCGTTTAATTGTGAGTTGCATCACAATGCTCTCGAACTCTGGATTCTGATTGGTCAGAGGGTGCGGAAGGGAAGTGCAGCTGCAAATATGCTGCTTTCATCAGGTTATTATTTAAAAACAAGACAGAAAGAAAATGTATTAAAATGATGCCACCATGTCTCAAAAGCACATTGTGAAAATATTGGTGTTTCCTGATGGATGGGAAGGCCGTGTTAATTTGCCACGTCCTAATTGCATCGCTGAGAATAGCGTATCGTAGCGTACAGGCCGAGGGTGTGATGCAATATAAGTACGATTATAAGGACACCCCACTGCAAGGACGTGCTTAAGCTGCAAGCCGAGTCCTGCGACGTGTCCGGGATGGTGCTGGATTGCAGCCAGACTAGAGACGCAGCGCAGCACTGGAGCTATTGCAGTCCCTGTGCTTCTGCACTGGAGCAGTGTGTTAAAGAGAGCTGTGAGGGAAAGCGAGACCGAACAGAGAACAGGAACACCCTGGCATCACACGCACACTTTTTTTTTTTCTTCTACTTCTTCCCCCCCCTTTCCAGTAGTGCTGAGTGCTGCAGTGTCGACTTCATGAATTTTTGAATCGGGTGACTCTGCAGAATAAGGGAGGGGGGAAATGCAAGCCAGTGCGATTAACCTGACCATCTCCGCGTCCGCGGCGTGAAGCGGGAGTGTATAGGAATGCAGACGGCGTCGGGAAACGGCTCGCTCACAGGCATTTGAAGAAGAGGAACTGACTGAGTGTGCACCTAATAATTACAACATTAGCAGTCTGTAGCAAGCCAACCGTGCCTAATTAAATTACACAAACAACACTTATTGAAGTGGGGTAGTAATTCTAATCTGTTCTGTAATTCAGCGCTCTCTTTCTGAAAGAAAAAAAAAAGCACCCAAGTTTAATTGAAATCCCGGGGTTCTTTCGGGTGCCGCGGCTTTCAAGTTGTAGCATCCCTTGAGCAAAGCTTATACTGAAAGTTATGTTGTGATGAAATATTTCTGAGGTGTTTAGCCGTTCTGGTACTAATTTGCTGGCCGATGGTCTGTCTATCCATCACCTCTGCCAAGGAGGTCGTGTTTATTATGTTCTTTGTGTGTGTTTGTCTGTCAGTCTGTTTGTTTGAGTCTTGGTGGCAGGGTGTAGCATTGGCCAAGGAAGAAGCCTTTAAATTTTGGAGCGGATCCGAGTCTCAGAGAGGATCCAGGAAATTGGTTTCACTTTCACTAACGTTCCAAGATACGGCTTTGAGCCTGCACTCAACAGTGCCGTACGTCTTAAAATCCAGTAGATAGCAGTGAATTTTAATAGTGACGAAACATAGCCAATGTAGAAATACGCTGACGTAATTGAGAATCTGTCCAGACATAAAGCGGTTCTAGCTGTGGATTTACTCACCATAGAAGTGTCATGTATTGTCCTTGGTGGTACGCTTGATGTAGTTTATTTGTTTTATTTTCATGCAGTGTTAACAGTTGTGTATTGCACCGGTGTCAGAGGAGGATGTTATTGATGGAGTGTTTACATTTTAAGGTGTATTTGTTTTTTTTTAATCTCAAACATAACGGTCAATAGTCAGGTTTCGCTTTCTGCTCCCAGATTTCCAGTGTGGCATATTTAAGAGATGTTGGCACAAGTGCTCGACTCAAGAGTCCCAGAATGCAGTACAGCCATACAGTATGACTCGGTGATGGTGGTGATGGTCTTGACAACAGTGTTCGCATGAGGGTTTGATCAGATTGAGCAGGATGTACACGGATGTGAAGGCGAGAGCGCTGGACAGGTTAAAGCACTAAAGTAACACCCCATCAGACTCTTCAGATAGCACCGATGCAAGACTGGGGGCAAGGGGCGCTTTGGGAATCGACACCCCTCTGGTAACCTCTGGTATGCTTATTCACACAGGGATTCACATCTGAGGACGTTTAGATTTGTAACATGATTCTGTTGATATCAGCTTGGTTGTACAAGCAGAATAAAACAATTCTGGCGGATTAATTTTATGAGGCGTGACAGACACTTAGCCAGACGTCATTTCTCATCACTAATCACACAGAAGTAGTTCATGCAAATCTTCTTTTACGTTTCCCCCTCTCTTAGGTGAAATGTTAAGTCATGCCTTATTCGCTAACTGACCCAAACCAGAGGAATTATTATTATTAGTAGTAGTAGTAGTATTAGTATTATTATTAGTTTTTTAACGCGTACATTTTGCCAGCCTAGTGTCTGGATTGTGAGAAGGAGACGTAAACTGACAGCACTAATTTGACGTGTGTTGAGAGAGATGTTTAGTAAACGTTCTCAGGAAACAGGTTTCCGCAGCGAGCGTTCAGATTGCAGGAGTGGGATTTTTGTTTGTTTTGGGGTTTTTTTTTCCTCCTGTGTCTTGCACTGACTGTTTGTCCATATGCTGACTCTTCCTCTGACTGTGCAGAGAGGTAGGGGTGTGTGTGTGTGTGTGAGAGAGTGAGTGATGTGAAAGGGAGGGAGCGTTGCCTTTAATGCATCCGCTCCCTGCTCTATTCACACACATACACACACTCGACTCACCGCATTCTCTCTCTCTCTCTCTCCTTCTCTGCATTCTCATCTTTCCCCCCATCTCTCTCTCTCTCTCTCTCTCTCTCTCTCTCTCTCTCTCCACCCCCCCTTACCTCTCCCTCTCTCTCTCGCTGACAGGAGAGCAGCGCGGCTAGGCACGGCGAGACTGAACCCGCTCCCCGCCGCCGTCTCGTTCTGCCCCGCCGCCTCTCCTCCACCGGCTTTCTTTCTCCCGCAAATCGAACGAGTGGAAATCTGGCTGCACCCGGGCCGCTCTCCTCCATCGTCAGTCGTCGGCAGAGGACAGAGGTGGGTTTTCGTGCACCATCACTAGATCTCTCATTCCCTCCTCCTTCCTCTTCTTCTTCTCCTCCTCATCCTCATCATCTTCGTCACACAATGGTTTTGTGTGCGCATATGCGTATGCGTGCAGGTTCCGCTTCGCTCACGCCGCTTCTTCTGCATATCCGCATACCATATCGCACCAGGTTTTTTTTTTCTTTTTGTTTTTTTCTTCTGTGGCACGTCCCGGTCTCACGTCTATCCGAGACACGACAGGATTCAGAAACCAGTTGCTTATAACTCTGACGTTCCTCAATCGACGTTTCCCAGAGCGCTGCAGTGCACTCAGGTTTTACGCAACGCAGTAACAGTACAGAACTCTGTTCAGAGGTTCACGACGGAGGGTGGCGTTCGCTGAAAGGTCGCTCGGAGTCGCTGTCGGCGTTGCGACGCGAGTGCATGTGTGTGGACGCGTTTGCTCAGGATGTGGGCGCAGGGCCAGGGCTCAGGGAAGGGAAGGTAGGCGCAGGTCGCAGGGTTTTGGTGCAGTAAGTTGTAAAGCCGAGCCAAAGAAAAAGCAGGTGCCTGCGTTTCCACAGACAGGCTTTCTCAAACACTACACGACAAATACGGGGGCCGGATCGCTTCGTAGACACGCGACATGCTTTTTATTTTATATTAGATGATGATGATTCCAAGCAGACTCCGTTTCACCTTGAGGGATTTATCCATAGCTTGTTTCAGGAATATTCCAAACAAACAGGAAGAGAGCAGCGAATGTAACTCGTTTGTTGTTTTGATTAAAGCTGTGGTCTAGACACTCAATTTGGAAGTGGAAATTGTGATGTGATGAGATGTGACATGACATGATGCAGCTTTTGATATTGTGATAAGTAATTGTTTATATTCAAGGTCAGGGGAAGGTGACTGACGTATTCGGTCTATGTAGTATATGGAGTTCAAGATGAAAGATTTAAAGGGGGGGGGGAAGCCTCACGCACGCAGGAGTTTGTCCCGTCGCAGGACGGAGGGAACTGATGGAATGAGGAAGTGGAGCCAGCTTCTGGAACGGTCCACCCTCTGCAGAGTGGGCGATGTGAGGGGTGTATAATGGGGGGGGTATTTTTTTTTAAGTCGGAATTGCCAGGCGCGGTCCTTTAGGGTCACCGCTGTGATGAGGTAATCTGTATGCTGAATTCTGTGAAGATTCTGATCGATATCTCAAAACATCCAGGGTTTATTTTCTTTTTTTGATCAATGTTGACATTTTTGTTGCACAGCCTTGTAAACGTCGCGTCACAGTAATGCAAACAAATGCGTGTTCTCCCCATCACGTATTATTGAAAATGAAAATATATCACAGTAACATTTTAAAGTTAGCGAAAGCAACAGTGCAGTCACACACATACGCTAACGCGAACAGCGAGCATAGGGTGTGCCGTCTGGAGGCTGTCTGGGAATTTATATTGAGGGGAAAGAAAGTTTCGTGTATCTCAACTCATGACGAAAATAATCTTGGTTGAAATGCTAATGCTTAAAATTACATGCATTCTTTGTGATCTGTCGCAAAAGATGGACTCGTGTAGCTAATCTGGGTTGGAATTAACCGTGAGATACCATTACTGATGTTGATGTTGTGATGATATAATATCGATATCATGATAAATTGTCACAATATGATTTTCTGAGATATCGAGGCTACTGAGATTTATTTTTTTCCCATGATTTCCCCCCCCCATTTAGAAAACGTTTTAACTCCTTTACTAAACCAGCTTTTACAATCCAAGCTCTAACGGGATTCCTCAAGTTTGTTACAAGAAAACTTAGTCGTTGATCTCCACACAGGTGTTTAATTTGTAACGTTTGTGCAAAATTCCAGCAGCCCGATCACCAGCTGCGTTCTGTGAGACGTTCATATTTTTATCTAACAATCACTTGACCCCATGTACGTTAACTAAATGTCAGGTCTATTCCGCAGTAGTAGTTTAGCCCATATTTTTTTCAAGCACCCATTTGTAGTATTCCAACACAGGCATTACTAAAAAAAATTTATCTATTTTACATATTACGAAATTCTGTGGCAAGGTCAAGCAAGATCTCTTTGTTCTCCGTTCCCCCCGAAGGCTCCTGTGACTCTTGGTGCACGCTTCCCCAATCCTGTGCGGCTGGTTGAGGCACTTTAACGGTCAATGCGAGTTCACATGTCATGTCCATGATGCCGTAACGGCCTTTCGCTGATAAAATTTTGAAATGGGTTTTCTGAAGTAGACTTGAGTTTCACCTTCAAAGCGACTCGAGCAGAGTCGACATTAGAGTGCTCCTCCCACACCAGGGCCTTCTTCAAATTCGTATCGTAATGACGCGTGTATTCGTAATGTCTGCCGGGAGCTTCTCCGAGGCTAGCAAGACCACCCGTCCACGAAGGAACGTGGGATTATGATATACAGCATGTAAGAATGGCCAAAACACGTTTGAAATTTATTGAGCGCCCCCTGAAATTATTTATTTATTTATTCATTCATTCATTTATTTATTTATTTATTTATTTATTTATTTAAAGAGGTGGCGTATTTTTATAAAAAAAAAACAAAAAAACAAGGGGATGGTAATTGGACGTACATATCTGTGACGTGACCAGCTTTTTTTCCTTTATAATCTATATAATTCACATGAATCCACAAGGTCATCTTTGATGTGTGTACATCATGAGTGCATCAAAATACTAATTTGCCTAAACAGGTCAAGCAGTGTGACCATCTGACCCTATGTGCAGATGAAGTGCACCGTTAAAAGCCTATTTAAAATGAAGATTTTAATAAAATAGTTTGCCGAGAATTTGTTGTCAGGATCTGCACACTCATTAAATGTAAAATAGGACCACTTTATTTGTTTATTTATTTATAGGTTTTTAGTATAATCCAAAAATTTCATTTTTTATGGCTCCATTTTCATCGAAGAGGCTTTTATTTTGGCGTACTTGTAAGACAACCGTGGGCTGGGTAACGCATCGTGAGGATGACCTCGTGCAACAAGATGAGTAGCGTTTTCACAAAAATCGAAAGAACTGTGATTTGTCAGTTAGCCACATCAGGCGGTGTGACCTCATTAAAATGGGTTCTTTATAGCAGTGTTGAGTTATTTTAACAATGTGGGCAAAAAGTGAGATTTTATGCGCAAAAATGTAGACAGGTCTCCAAGTTGGAAAAAACTTTACACGAGCCTGAAAAGTAAGGTGGCGTTTTTTTTTTTGTTGTTTTTTTTTTTTTTAAGATTTGTTTTTCTGTTTTGTGTGTTTGTTTTTGTCGTTTTTTTTTTTTTAAGGAAAATTGGAAATTTGTAAATGCTTTCAAACAAGACCGTGTGTGTGTGTGTGTGTGTGTGTGAGATATTTATAAAATCATCTTAAATTAACAAACCAAAAAAGTGCGTTGTCTTATGTGATGCAGACCCCGAGTTTTTTTTTTTTTTTTTTAATGCACATTTTCTGTAATAAAATCGACCTTGAAATCTACCATTTTTCTATCATTTCTGGTTGCACTACCTGACATGTTGAACAACTTGTTTGTCAGTGAGCTTCTATTTATTGTTTGTTTAATTTTAAAGCGTAGGTCATTAGGTGTAGCGTGACTGCCACTGGACCGCAGTCCTCTGGAGGATAATAAGAGTCTTGGTGTGTTAATGCTTTCCTCTGAGATGTTCTTAACTGCTGGCTTTATTTACATTGTGGTAAAGAGTTACCTGTGGCTGTATTAAATCTTCATTGGAGCAGCGTGTTTGTTTGTTTTTTGCACGCGACTGATCGTCATAAGGGTACGTGGGCATGCGTGAATGTTTGCAGTATTTGTTCTCTCTCGTGGATCATTAATACAACAAAAAGATCATGCTGAAGGCAGAAGTGTGTGAGTGTGGGAGAGAGAAAGAGTGAGAGAGAGAGGACAGATCTTTGCTCTTCAGGGGGTCAGGATGCAGATCGCCACTCCACCTGTTTGTTTTTTGGGTTTTTTTTTAATGCATTTTTTCATAAATGTTCCAAACACATGTCCAGTAGCGATAGAGTAAATCCAGTGTTATGTTTTGAACTAGACTGTGTTTAAATCTTTGGACCCTTGAAATTGTTGACATGACACTCTTCTGATGTAGGCTAGTTCACTCATTTCTGATTAAACTAACCCACACATGACTTATAGCTTACGCGTGTGCTGACACACTCGTGTTTAGCAGGCTGAAGATTGTCCTCTGTGGGGCACTCTGACTCTAGTAGCTTAAAGCAGCTTATATTCAAGCACGTTATTAGAATGGTAAGCTTCAGCGTGCTGCCCAGCACTGTGTTTTGGTTGCACGGGAAAGTAGTAAGTGGTAAGCGAGCTAGGTAATTGCATCGATACAGATTAAGGGCTATGGAACCTGGTGTTCTGTTCTCACGTCATACGAAAACAACATTATTCGTATCTGAGTAGAGTCTTTTTCTCCCGATGTTTTATCTGAGGTGTGTGTTTAGTGAGCAAGCTTGGGACGATGGAAGATAGCATCAGGAATCGCAGCGAGCTATCAAGAGCCTGTTTAAAAGCCTTTCGGAAAATGTGGCAGCTGTCATTTTATACACAAGAGCATCTGGTCTGCTGACCTGAGAGAACGAGACGGTACGTATGGGTGCAGCAGGTCAGACAGATAAAATGGGACAGAACCATTGAAAGACTTGAAAATAAATAAAAGGATTTAAAAATGCATTCGAAAAAGCGAACTGGAAGCCAGTCAAGGGAAGCCAAAATGGGGGTAATGTGCCCTCGCGTGCTTATACCAGTTAAAACTCGAGCAGCGGCATTTTGGCGAGCAACAGACGCCTGGTTAATTCCAAAAAGAAGCACATTGCAGTATTCAAGTCGAAAGGGTATAAAAACGTGCATCACTATTTCAAGGCTGCATTTGGACAGAACAGCCTTGATGTTTGACAACTGGAAAGAGCAGCAATTTACCATCATTCAATTTAATGGCATTTACATGGTCACCAAGTTTTACAGTAGCACCACACCTAAGTTTGTAATTGAGGCTTTATCAAACGAGGCCAAAGAGGAAAGGTCGATGCCGGGGGTGCATCCTGCTGGTGCCACTGGGTCTGAACACTATGACTTCTGTCTTGTTCTCAGTATTCAAGAAATTCAGTGCCATCCATCTCCTGATGTCAGGATTACATGAGCCAATATTTTATTCCCAACAGAACATAGATAACAAATGTCCAAACTGGGAAATTGTACACCTTTATCCACTAAATGAGCACATTTCAAATTTGATGCCTGCTACA
>JAQMCW010000016.1:1302519-1326187 GCA_030068335.1 Chrysichthys cranchii | reverse complement strand
GTGTCATGTGATGCGGGTGCTGTGAATCTTGGGAGTTGTAGTCCGTAACAGTTCGTGTGTTTCCAGCACCCGTGACATATGGACATTTCACAACTTTAAATGTAACTATAAACGGATAAAAAGTACAGCATGTCGTTCATTCGTCATTTAGTAATTGTAATCGTTGAGAATTTGCTGTGGTGTGAGAGGAATCAACATTTGGGGATGTGGTGTTCTAGGAAGACGATCAACTTTTCAATTGTTTTCCTTTAACAGCATGACCCCGAGTCTGTCGAAATCCTGTGCTGAGAATTGATTCGTCCAGGCCGCTTGGTGACACGTCTGTAAACGCATCGTCGGGTGTTTCTAACACATCTACGCTCTGTTTATGGATTATTAATATTGTTGGGAGATTTATGTTCAGCACCGGCAGTCTTCACAACTCCTTTCATAGTTTTAGGAAAAGAACCGAGTGTAGGAAAAAACCCAGTGTGCGAGCAAGTCCTGGGTTTTTCTTTTTTTTTTTTTTTCTTTCTTTCCCTAATGCAATGAAATTCCTGGTTAATTTTAGAGTGTGCTAACCCCCATCTGCTCAGCGCATCTCATCCATATGGTCTCCGTGTGAAACGTTTTCACACACTCACCGAGCGTTTCAGAGCGCACTAATGAAACGTCACTTTCATTCAGATTACAAAATGTTCTTGGCACCAAGGTGGCACAATTGTAATCCTGCAGTGTTCCTGCGGTCGCACGTTGCTTGTGATGATGGAGTCACAGGTTTTTACGCACTCTAAGTGTCCGAACGATCACTGATTGGACAGGTTTTCTGAATCTCTGTTTATGTTGACTGATCGTGTTTATCTTTCTGTCTATATTTCTATGTACGTTGATTAAAATTTTATACAGTGGACTGGCAGATGGCGAATAAATTGACGTACGAACGAAATCCCTGAGCAGATTTTATTCCAACCAACGAACAAATCCTCGACTGAAAATCTATAGATAAGCCGCATTGGTGTATAAACCACAGGGTTCAAAGCGTGGGAAAAAACTAGCGGCTTATAGTCCGGAAATTTCGGTAATCATTTCTTACATCAGCTCAGCAGTTAGAATAAACATTTGTGGTTTTTTTCGTTAAGAGCTTCCTGGTGGATTCTGATATCGTGTCTAGGAAACGTTTCTCATCTTTCTGGAATGCAACAAACAAACACTGAAAAATGGGGTAAAATATTACTATGTGGTCGTTATTGTGAGCAGTTTAATAAATAAATAAATAAGTTTGCAGATTTCAGAACGTTGTTTTCAGGTGTATCTTATCAAGTTCAGAGTCATCTGATCACCCAGGATGCACTTCAGTGCTGCGTGTGGATGTGGCTTCGGTTAGGTTTATGAACAACCTTTTTTTTTCCCCCCTTCAAACACGTCTCCATCACGTAGCACTGCTTCAAACTCGTGGTGTAAATGCTCACGTCATGCCAGGATCAGACTGCACAATATTTTTGTCTTTCATGACGCTCACCATGTCAGATTAGACAAGCACAGTGCCATAAATTCTTGCCGCGTCTCAGTCAGGAGACTCCCAACACAACCCAGGTTTGACCCCGACCGATCACGGCTCACGTCCTCGCGTGTCGATCATGGCTACAGGGGGAGTGTCAGGGAACACGTGGTAGGAGTTGTCCACCTAGGCGAGATGTTGTTCTTCGATTAGAGTGCGCTACAAGGCTCATTCAGCGCTCCCGACGTTGGATTCTGGAAATTTGGCAGCCTCAACAAAATCATGTCAAAATCGGGCTGAATTTGGGAAGTCCGTCTCCGATCCTGGTAATAAATATTTATTTATTACACACACACATGATGTGGCAGTACAATTGCTAGCCCGAATCAGTTCAAAGGTATAAATCGTGGTAGAAAGGATGAGGTTAAAATTTGAATGACGGAAAACGTAAAGGAGACATGAGGAATCGCTCAGACAGGAAGTAAAGTAGCTTGGGGATCTGAAATGATCCCTGATGCGTGCCTGAGACAGGACCAGGTCCCTGTTCTTAACACTGCACAGAATTATTTTGACCGTTTGGAGAAAAGAAACCTGTTTAAAATGTTTAATATCAGATAGCATCACAATGTTGTGTTTGCTCTCTCGCTCTCTCTCTCTCTCTCTCTCTCGGAGTAAAAGCTCCAATTTAAAATTCACTCCATTTGCACGAGTGTGTTGAACAGCTGTGAGTGGAGCAGCTGTCGCTTCGGTGTGATGAACACTATTTGCATAATGGCTTTTTTCCCCTTTTTTCTCCTGTGTGTGTGTTTGTGTTTGCATTTGACTTGCAGTCAAATGCAGTCTTGTGTCCAGGTAAGAAAGCACGTTCCCAATCATCATCATCATTTACTTGTACACAGAGAGCCGGGGAAGAGATTTTATAAATCATCTGTGGCTCGTTATTGATCCGGCTCAGCCTCTGCCGCTCCACGGATTTGTCCTGGTGATGGACCTGGCGCCACTTTTTATTTCTTTCTTAATCGATCAGCGTCTGTCAAACCGAAGGCTGGAACGGACAGGAAGGCCGCTGCGTGGTTATGATTAGCGATCGGCCGTGCCTTTTAACACGCGTCGAGATTAAATCAAGCGCCGACTGACGTGACTTTGATTATGGTCCCAGTAACCCCTAACGTGTTCCAGCGTGACGAGGGGCATGCGCACTGTTATCCAGGGTGCTTTATTAAAGTCAGGGATGGAATATTTTTCATTTTGGTTTTTAATAAAATGCACCGATAGCATCAAGCACGATAATGTTTCAGTAGCGATCGTGATGAAGTGTAATTGCGTCGTCATGGCTCCCACTTCTCTGAAGTGTAGCGTTACCAGGGTATCATGTTTATGACCCGTGTGTGTCCGAGAACGTGAATACATCTGCTGTTCATGTTATATCGCGCGTGCGTGTGAAATAAAAGCACCCAGATTAAATCCACTATACCTGCCAAGTATATTTTCCTCGTGAGTTAAAGCAAATCATTTTAGTTTGAGTTCCAAAACACGTAGCATCTTGTGCGTCTTTTGACTTTCACCTCGAGGACTGATCCAGTCATTATTGCCTGTTCCTAGTAATCAGTGTAAATGACCAATAAAGCATATGGAAAAGGAATTTGAGGAAAGTTTTAAACCACCGTGCAAGAAAATGTTTTTTTAAATACAGATCTTTTTCTCGAGTTCTTTATTCTAAACTATTAAATCTCACAGGGTGCAAATTAAGAAGTAAACATAACTGGTTTTATTTAATTGTAATTAAGGCACGTTTCATTGCTGCGTACTACTAGTCAACTGGACAACTTCATTATGTCGATTATCGTGAAAACAAAATGCAGGTTAGGCCGGTTGAGCCTCTCTAAAGCGCATGGCGATTTTCATAATGTTCATCATGAGCTCATGCTCTTCCTCCACACTAGGTGGCAGCAGAGGGTGCAGCGTACAGAGCAGGACGGAAACTAACCGGCTAACACACTTTAAAGTCGGTGTCTGCGCTGATGTGAATTGATGCCAGTCGACCTCGTGATGCACGTCGTGCATTTTGCTGGCTGTGACGTAAAGAGAATTTAACCTCACTGCTGTTTCGTCACCATGTCTGACAGCTATTTATTAAAATTATGGAATCACTTAAGACATGATCCATCATCGAATAATCTTTCCGTGTACGTGACGTTGCCTTGAGATACATTTAAGTCACTTAAGATAAATCCCCAGGAACTGCAGGTTGTGTTATAAATTCTGAGCTGCGCTTCGTACAGAACGGTGTAAAGATCTTATAGTGGCTCAATTTGTCATCGTTGCAAAATAAACATATTCAAATTTAATATTGAGGCGGCACAAGGGCTTAGTGGTTACCTCTGTGGCCTCACAGCAAGAAGGTCCTGGGTTCGATCCCCAGGGTCGAGCCGGGCACCTTTTTTTCTGTTTGGAGTTTGCATGTTGTCCCCGTGTCCATGTGGGTTTCCTCCGGGTACTCCGGTTTCCTCCCACAGTCCAAAGACATGCATAGAGGGGATTAGGCTAATTGGCAACTCTAAATTGGGCGTAGGTGTGAATGTGAGTTTAAATGGTCGTCTGTCTCTGTGTGTCACCCTGCGCTGGATTGGATTAGTAACCCGCCCAGGGAGAAACCCTGCCTCTCTCGTTCGCCATCCGAAGTCATCTGGGATTGGCTCCAGCTTCCCCCCACCGCGACCCTGACCAGGATGACGCATCAGAAGACGAATAAAATTTAATATTGTATTTGTGTTGCCGTCATGTCGGGATTTAATATTGCCTTTATCGGGATGCGTCTCGTATCACGTTACGAAATGGACGCCTCCATGCTGAAATATTCACAATAAAGTATCACGAATGATACTTTAACTCATTTAAAGGTAAAGAAGTGCCGCTGCGTTTACTGTCCCAGCTATGATCGGCCATGGGGCCTGGACGAACTCGGGGCTTGAGGGGTCCGTCCCCAGTTCCCGAGGAGGAACCCTTCTGCTCGTGTTTCATAAAATAGTCAGATAAGAGAAGTTTATTTCATGCACAGCGGCGCTTTCTTGGTGTCTGTTTACGAACAGCCATCTTTAACCTGCCATCGCTATTTTTAGCCCCAGCTTCTATACGTAGTGACGGCGTTCCCTGTACTTTTCATTAATTGGTTGCACATGTGCACACACGCACACAGATGTGTATATATATAAAACTTGGCACACTGCAGTAGCGTGACAGTCTTGCAGAGGAAGAAAATTTCAGTTCTGTGAAATCCTTATACAGGAGAAGACGCGAGTCGTGTTTTATTTTTTTTTCTTTTCGTGAAAGTGCTGCAGTCAGCGTTTGTCAGCACATTTGAGGGAGAAAAACCTCCTTTGTTTTGCAGTTTTTTGGGTTTCTTTTTTTTTATTCCCCCCTGAGTGCGTTTTACTTTTCTGATTGTTTACATAAATCAGTGGTGAACAAGCAGAACCCTCAGCTCGTCATCCATCTCTCCCTCTCCGCTCTCACTACTGCAGTGCTCGTTCTGTGTCTCTCTCGCTCTTCTCCCCTCCCTCTATCTCTCTTTCGCGCTCTCCCTCCCACCCTCTCTCTCCATCCCTTTCTCATTCACACTCACTCACTCACTCTGACTCTGTGTCTTGCTTCAACTTAAATCGCATCTCAGGAGCAGATCCTTAACTCGCAGAGATATTATAAGCTCGTTCCGCGCGAACCTGTCTCACCAGAAACGACGTCCTGTCGTGTCGATATCCGCTTGTTTCCAATAAATCGCAGATCGTGTTTGCAGGATTAACGCAGTGAGGATCACTAAGCTGCCGAATGAGCGATGTGCAGAAAGAGCGCACCCTGTTTACGGACAGTCGAACCTGAGACAGAGTTGTAGGAGTGTGTGTGTGTGTGTGTGTGTGTGTGCACGTGATTACGGAGCTTCTCGCTTCACGGCACGATGAGCCAAGTGGAGCCAAAACGGAGACGGGTTCACGTGTAACGAGAGAATCCATGCGAGATTAGCGCTCCAGTCGGCTACCTCCTTCTCACTCGGAGTCGAGATACAAGAGAAACGTCCTCTCGTGCTTCGAGTTGATTTTGCGGGGTGTGAAAGTGAAATAGAGAGAAAGAGAGAGGGAGGATTTTCGGCTGGTGGTGATCGTGATCGCTCTGCGTGGCCCGGGTCAGGATGCAGGTGTCGTTCGTGTGCACGGACCACCGCTCAATGAGCCGCAGCACGGACGAGCGTCTGAACCGGCAGAACGCCAGCAGCCCGAACGCCGGCACGCGCAGCAAGTTCAGAGCCGTTGCCATGGTGGCACGCAGCCTCGGGCAACTGTCCGTCCAGAGCGTGCCGTCCTCCAGCGACCAGAGCATGAGGACCGGCATGAAGTATAGGTAGGATGAGCCATGCCTCACTCGTACACGACTTTCTAACGTGCTCACATTTATTATTATTATTATTATTATTATTATTATTAAATGTGTTTTGATGCTGAATATCAGTACCTCGTGGCGTGAAAGCATGCACAGGCTGAACCTGTTGAACAAGCAAGTAAGATTTTCACACTGAACCAAAAATGTAATAATAAAAGTACATTTTTAGCTGTGAAAAGAAAAAAGGGAATCCTCAGTTAAAAGGAAAACTCCTGTTTTAAAGAAGGAAAGCGTAATTAGTCCTGAGGAACGGTTTGATTTATCTACGCAGCGAGCTTATTAAAGTAATAGAATACGCCTGGTCTCTTAAGTGCGAGTGATTTCAGCTCAGTGATGCCATTAGCAGCTTGGGGATTGATGGTAACTGCGTTATTTAATCGCCGAAACGCGATCGTCCCTCCGGCGGGCCGCATCAATAATCCTGCCTTTTCTCCTCAACAGCACGTTCATGAAAACCTCACAAGGGGAAAAGAGCGCTCCTCCGACGCCTGTGTGGGCAAAAAGGAGAACGTGTCGGGCTTTTTACTTTATATGGCTTCCAAACGTGACGATTTTGTGTCTGTGTGTGACCCAAAAAAAATAATAATACTGACCCACTCAAAGGCGTTTATGTTAACTTTGCGATATGTCAGTATAATATAAGTTATGTTTCATTAAAAAAAAATTGTAAACAATTATTTAACACTAAAAAAAAAAAAAAACATTTAAAATAAAAGGATATTTATTTCTTTTTCAAATTTTAACATCAGTATAAAGTGTCTGCAATGTTGAAGGGTTTTTTTGGTTGTTTTTTTTTTTTCTATTATTCCTTTGTTTAATTAAAAAAATAAGATATTAATGACTTCCCAGAGAAGTGTGTCGTGATGTCATTCGCCACAACATTGAGATCATCTCTCACCGCCCCGGTGCGTGTTATTTCAGCAGGATTTTTTTGCAAACAAGATATTTTCTGCTCATTTGTACGCTACGTTGATGATCAAAAGAGAGCCCTAATTTTTAGTGAAAATACATCAATTTGGGGTGCTGATTAGCGTTCTCGTATTAATTCAATCTTCTGATATTTCTTGTTTTTATTCCTGTCCATTTTATCGAGCGATATTTTATTAGCTCGTCCTTCTGCTATGGTTCTCGCTGATAAGAGTCGCGCAAAGCTGCGCTCTCGCTCACGGACGCGTTCAAACCACATCCTCGCATCGGGAAAGCCTCATGCATCAAACGCGGAGTCATGTCCGAGTCGTGTGACCTCAGACTGCGTTACAGCGCTCACACACGTCAGAGAATGCGCACTTCTGAGCTGATGTGCTGTAATGATGCTCGGAGGGAAAATGGTCCCGCCTCGAGCACCTCGCTACTCACTGTGTGTGTGTTTATTGGATTAGCTTCCTGTTGCTGTTCCGCACACACACGCACGCGCACACATTTTGTCATGTATAGGGAACGTGAAGCTGCATGGGATTTGATCGAACTCTAATCGTGTCTCATTTAAAAGTGGAGTTCGTGTAAATCCTTTTAGCTAATGGAAAACGTTGGTGCTGTAACACGTCGGTATAAATATCCGTATCAGGAACCTCACTGGCGTGACCCTCGATCACGAGGCCAGTCGATGAGTCACCATAGTGTTCTACGCAGATTCATGCCGTCGGGATTAATTTGCTTATTCTTTTGACGTCCTCACCAGTTTAACAAACGTTTCTCTGAACCTTCGTCTCAGTGACTTGGAAAGAAAGCAGGAATTAAAATGAATAGGACGAAGGCAAAAGTAATGACACCATATAGAAGGAGGAGGAGTTAGTGTGTGTGTGTGTCTGTGTGTGTGTGTGTGTGAGCTGATGCTCTACGCTGGCTGAGCTGCATTATTGGGAGTTTTAGCACAAGTCACACTAAGGAGGTGCGCTTTCATCCTTTAGTTGTCATTTTCAGCTTTCTGCAAGCTTTGAGAAAATAAAAATGGCACCTCCTACACGCAGGGACTCTATAGGGCATGAACTAATATATAGTTTTTTCTATGCAGCAGCACATAGAGGGCAATTCATCCGGTTTTCTTGCACGCAGTCAGGCCTGGACGGCTCGTTACCTGGGTTACCTGCGCATAGGAGACCCTGCAGGGCACTGTGTTTTGTTTTCTGCGCTTAGAAGGACACCCATTAGGGCACTTCATCATAAGTAAGGGGACCCTAGGGGGCATTTTTTATCACTTTTGTTCCGTTTGAAGGGCAGCCGTTAGGGCGCCTCATCACAGGTATCACCAAAGAGGGGAAACTTTTATAAGTGTGGGAGGAATTTCTAAGCTTGGTTTTGCCTTGAGAACATCGACGCAACACACAAGCGTAGTTAGTGAATAATGAATGAGAGGGGGGAGGATGATAAGAAGAAGAAATTTTAGCCGTAAATACAAATTCAAATGATATTAAAAGCTTAATGCTAACGTTGGGTCGATATTCAAAGCCATGTAAAACACTGAATCTGTAAAGTTTTAAAATTCAAACATGTAAATGCATCGCTACCCCGAGGCAGAATAATCCCGGCTTACACACCTTCAAGCGTTAATTAGTGTGACGTGCTCCCGAACTAAAGAGCTGCTGAGGACGGCCCCAATACTGCACACACACTTCTTAAGATGGACTTTGTTTTGTTTTGTTTGTTTGTTTGTTTGTCACCAACCTTAAAATGGTCGATGGAAAAGACTGATGAGTTGCAGGGTTATTTTTTTGTCTCCTTGGTGCGAGTTGGAAACTGTTCTTCATGCGCTGGCTCGCAAAAGGAAGTGACAGAAGCTCGGAAGATAAGTGCATGCCTTTGGAAAGTTGGGTTGCTTAGCAACAAGACGGACCTGTCCTGTTGCCTCGCTAAAGACAGTTCCGCTTTAAGACCGACGTCAAGTTTCCTGCGAGTTAGCTGAGCTACCGGAACTAAGCGCTTATGTAAGCGCGCGCGTTTAAGATGCCGCCCAAGCCGGGCGCTGGCGGTTCATAAAGGCGTCTTTTTTTTTTTAAGAGACATAGAAGGAGGGCGAAGCGTTCACTTTGTGTTCACGTGCGAACGAGTGAGCGGTTGACAACATATTTAGCCTTTTGAGAGGTGCAACAGGTTAATGGGTAAAATTCTGTGATTAAAAATAGCTTGGTCTGTGTTCTGAAGCTAACTGAATCAGATCAGTGGGAAATGATGATAATGGATAGCAACGATGGATGTGAAATTGTTTAATTTTCATAACATGCAGTGTTTTGATTTATTAAAAAAAAATCCTAGTTGTAGTTAAGCGTCCTTTAGCGGTATTTGATTTTTAAAAAGCTGGAGGAAATGTATTTGAAAATAGATCGTGTTAGTTTTAATATAATTTTAAAATAAAATGAGCCAAACAATGTCCTTTTGTTACCTTCACTTATTCCTTCCTTCCTTTAATAACTGCTTTTAACAACTGAAATCATCCGTATAATCATCCAATATCTCCTCAGTCTGCGTTAAATAAATTGTGGAATCTTTCAATTTGAGGTTGAAATATTCTATCTATCTATCTATCTATCTATCTATCTATTTATTTATTTGTTTGTTTTTGCTTTGGGTACAGGTTTAATTCTGTTTGACCGTCACACTTTATTAAAGAGCAGACGTGACTGATGGCACTACCAGATTGCATATTGTACTGTGATTTTATTCATTTATTTTAAGTGTGATGTAAACACAACCACTACTGCAAATGGTGTAAAATAAAAATAAATAAATAAATAATAATAATAATAATAAATGTATTTACTCATTTGAAGCAGTTCTTCAGCACCTAAGCATTTAATTACTCTATATAATCAAAAGTTTGTGTACCCCCTGACCATCGTGCCCGTATGTCCATGTTGAACATCCCGTGCTTCTGGGAACGTCTTTCCCCTAGATGTTGGAGCGTGTCTGGGGAATTTGTGTTTATTCGGGTACATTAGTGAGGTCGGGCGCTGATGTTGAGGAGGCTTCAGTTCCAGTTCATCCCCAGTGTGTTCAGGGGTGCTGAGCTCAGGGCTCCACTCCAACCTTAACCTTGACACGGAGCTGGCTTTGTGCACAGGGTCCTCGTCATGCTGGGACAGGCTTCACATTTCCTTTAAGGAAATATTACTATCGGGATATTTACTGTATGATCTTTTAGTGAGCATTTGGTGAGCCTCAGGATTTAAATGATGGCTGTTAAACTGTGCGTTAGAAAATGTGGTGAGTTCTGCCGAGTCCTGTGTTTGTGTGGACGGACAGAGGTCGTCACCACGCTCGGGTCGAGTCACACCGCGTAGCGTCTTTCAGGAAGAAGACTATACCATTTGGAGCTCTAATGAATGACAGACACACTTTGTCATTTAGCTATACTTTACATCAGAATACACAAACCAAAACCGACGCTGCGTTTTCCAGGGGTGGCGGTGTATTCAGTTACCCAGCATTCCCTGTAGGGTTCCTGTAGGCTGGTGATGGAGGCTATTTTGTCATCATGTCAGATTACTTTGGAGGAATCTGAATTGATGATGCAAGCAGAAACGGTTTCCTGATTATGTAAAGCAAGCTGTCCAGGCAGACCTTCAATTAATTATCCGGTGCAGAAAAGCAGGTGAGGAAGACTCGATCCCAGGAGATCTTGGCATTTCCTGCATTCGAACCTAATTTGTGCAATGTTTTGACAAGTCCCGGGTGTAATAATCTGGGAGAATTTCACACTGGATGTGTGGATGGCTGGGTTTATTGGCCAGTGCAGTTTGTGGATGAGGAAGAATAAGAAAAAAAATTTGTCTCGCATATCAAACATGCTCACCTTCCTCAAATGGAAATGGTTGGGGTTAAGTTATTATCAAGCTAAATTGTTGAGGGCAGTCGTTAAGTATTGGATAAAATCTGCTTTGGGGCTTTAAATTATGGAGTATATTTGTTTCCAAGAAGTGACAAATTGCAGCTTGAGTTGTGGCTCACAGAGTAACAACTGAACAAAATAGCTCCATTGGAATTGTCTGGGTTTTTGCATGAATGGCTTCTAATGCGGCTCTGGCTTCCACCCGAGTACTAAAAAGCTGTATTGTTTAGGTCTTTTATGGGAGAAGAATGTTCGGCAGATCATTTCATCTTGAACGCATGGTACTTCTAAGCGAGGTGTTATGTAATTTCAGTTCTGTTTCTATCCCATGATACACCCTCGTCATCTTGCCCGCACCATTTTTTCTTCGTGAAATGCTGATGCCATTTTAATGGAGGTGCCCAACACGATGTTGGCTCTATTGGAGTCCGTTTGATGGCCCTTCGGAGGGGCAAGAGATCAAGTCACAATATTTTCGACAAAGTATTTTATGTCTAAACTAGGAAGCTATATTCGTTGATGTTGTTTTAAAAGGCCAGTGTAGCATTGTGGTATGGAGAAGTGTGTAAAGCCTCTCAAGCTCAGTGTTTTACTGCCGTCCCTCATAAATCCCGCAATATAGTTCAGAAGCCTGGATTTACTGCCTGCTGCTTTGGTATTGACGTTTCTGAACGATTTAAGTACTGAACTGAAATTGGCTTTCAGAATTCCAGAATTTAAGGCAGTTGTTAAATCTAGTTCGCACCAAGTCAGCGCTGGCAGGGGGAGGGGTGGTGTGTGAACCGCCAGGCTCCACCGTATCCTTACTGCCGGTTTAGCAGCCTGCCGTGTTAGTTTTTCCACACTGCACCGCATTGGTGCTACAGATGGAAGTGTTTGTTAAATCACTCAGGCTAATTAATTTAATGTCTGTAGGAGTGATATCAAAATAGTATCCTAACAGATTTTTGACAGATGGAAAAGTGTCCTAAACCTAGCGCTAAAACCATTTTGACTGATGTAAAAAAAAAAAAAAAAAAAACAACATTTAAAAGGGGGGGTAGGAGGCATGAGATGGAAATAAATTAGTATTTTGTTTTATTAAAATAAATAATGTTTTGGGTCAGAAAGGAAATTCAAAGGTGTTTTGGGTCAAAAATGGAAGTAGAATGGTAATAAATGTGTTTATTACCCCAAAAAACTTATTTCTACTAGCAAGTAGAATGGTGGTTGTTAGAGCAATAAATGGAGGTAGAATGGTGGTTGTTGGAGTAATAAATGGAGGTCGAAAGGTGGTTGTTGGGGTAATAAATGGAGGTCGAAAGGTGGTTGTTGGGGTAATAAATGGAGGTAGAAAGGTGGTTGTTGGGGTAATAAATGGAGGTAGAAAGGTGGTTGTTGGGGTAATAAATGCATGTAGGTGTTTTATGTCTGAAATGAGTAGAATAATGTTTTGGGTGGGGAACGGAGGAGTATTTTGAGTTGTGTCAGAGGGGTCTGTTGCACTTGCGGCTTTACAGTGCTGTCAGTGCGTGCTGGTGCGCATGTTGCTGAACGCAGTGAGGTGATAGTACACTGTAAGTGTTAATGAGTGGGTGTGTTGAGATTTTACAGTACTCATGGTGCGCACTATTCCTGTTCCAACTTTAATACTCCTACATGAAATATGGCTACATGGATGTTGAAGAGCAAATACGCACGGCACCTCGCCGCGGAGATTGGTGAAACTTACCCGTCCCACACACACACCTCCGTTTCAGCAGCTGTGTGTGTGTGCGTGTGCTACTGCACGTTTATCTATAAGTGTATTTTTATTGCACGGAATGTCAGGATACTTATTTTTCCGTCCCCCGTCCCCCCCTGCTCTAGAAATAGCTCATTACTCATCTCGGCACTAATTTTTCGTTACTGCAGTAGACGAGTTGATTTGCTTCGAGTCCTTAGTGTAGTGTTTATCTGTTGCTACTACTGAATGTAATATTAATAACCTGTTTTAACTCATATTAATTATCCCCACTGAATCATGAATGAGCTACCTGATCTGTTTCAGGACACGGTGTCGATCTGTTTATTAAAACAAGCCCATTGTGTTTGCATTAAGACCGGGGTGTGTGTGTGTGTGTGAGAGAGAGATGTAATGTTATATTATCCTGAAAAGTCAGGAGTATAGAGAATAGAACTTCAGCTGTGTTTCATGATCCGTCATGTCAAGGAGGTTTTGTCAGGGTGCCTCAGTTGAGCCTTAATAACCGCAGCACAAAGTTTTGTGGTTTTTGCGACGCAGCAGACTGAGATCCGGTTCTGACTGCCCGTCTCTCAGAGCACCGAAAACTGCAAACTCGATACCCTACACGCCTCCTTTTGCATCCTGTACAGAGCAAATCTCGCTCCGCGTGTCGAGATCCCCCACCTCGAGCGCGTCGTCAGTTTTGCTCAACCGTTAATCAGGTGTCTTTAATTAGATGCTAGCTGTTAATTGGAGTGATCTGCTCCAGATTTCCTCTGGTATTAAATCATCACGCTTCCCCCGTATGACAAGACACTGAGACGGAGGATCAGATCAGTCATTCGCCTGGAAAAATAAATGCATCTATAGATCTAATTTCCAGCACAGCACCGCTGATGGGTCTGAAGGTGTTGAATAATTTTCCATAACAGTAGATCTGATAGTAGCGCAGCTCCAAATCAGATATTTATATTAATGTGTTTTTTTCCATAATATGTTAGCGTTTCTATAGCAATGGCTCGTTCGCAGTTTTTTGGGGGTTATTTTCTCCCCCCCTTACAAGTCGGTCATTCATGCGTAATCAATACAACTCAAGTAATCCGAGCCTAAGGCAGGGACAGTGCGACAGTGCAGTAGAATATTTTCTTTTGTTTCTTTCTCCTCCTTTTAGGTGCCAAATGTGTAAATATTTTCTACTAGATATTAAATAAAATTATCCTCGATTTGAGATTTTTCAAGTTTCCTTTTTGTCGTCTTTTCACACGCGGTAATAAATGTAAATATTATACCCGCATATTATCTGTACAGAATTTTTATTATTAATAATTATTTTTTGTTTTGCCGTATCTCCCACCCCTGCCAGAAACTTGACGAGGCTGATGGTGGTGTTCAGCTACTTTGTTGATTAGACTCCTCCTTCCTGTCTAACCTACACTTCGCCATGGGTTGTTTCAGCTCCTGGAATATTCGACACTACGATTATCCATCCTTATGTTCTTGCGCAGCTCCACTACCAAGACTCTTCACATTCTTCATTGCGCAAAGATGACTTTTAAAGTCGTCTGCATCAGTAACTTCTCGTCTTCTCGTTACCTAAAACCCCTGCAGATCACCTGAGTGCACTGTTCATTATTATCCACGTTAAAAGACACAGCTGACCTTTTCACATGCGACACTGCTCTTTGTGTGTGTGTGTGTGTGTGTGTGTGTGTGTGTGTGTGTGCGCGTGCGTGCGTGCGTGCGTGCACGCACATGTGTGTGAACCCAATCTCTTTCTGTTCCAAAGCCAACGTGACTGTCCATCATGCAGAATTTAGCCCCGACATTAAATATTCATCGTGACACAGCGCTAACAAAAGAGCTACAGCCACAGGAGCACGGTCAAGAGGTTTATTATTTTTCCTCCAAGTGCACACGATGCCAGCGCTTCAGGCAAACTACCAACAGAGCGATTCTGGGATGTAGCGACAGCGTCTCGCTTAGAGAAGCCCCTCAGTGTAAAGGGGAGTTAAAATTCAACAGCGTCGATCCATTTATCTAAAACTCATCATCTGATTATCTGCGCAAAAGGTTTCTAGCTTAATATGTGAAGACGGTTTGACTTTATCTGACTCGTCAGCTTTCCAGACGATGCATCAGGACGTACGGTGAAAGCATTCATGGTTGACATTTGAGAAGACCAGATCTTTGGTGTGAGCAAAAGATAGATAAGTAAGTAAATAGATCCCACAAGTAGGTGATGAACCCTTATGATTTAGTTGGATCAACTATGAATACGGTTCATCCAACAGGAAAAGCAGAGTGCTGAAGGAGAACCGACACGTGATGTGAAAGACATGTATTTGATGGATGTACCAGGACTAATATCCTCCGTGAACTGCGAAATTCACACGCTCATCTTGTGAGCCATTTTAAAACGAGAAGGCAGAAGGGAACGAAAACGAGAAGAGCCACATATTATGAAGCGTTTGCATTTTCTTACTACTGTAAATTCCTCCCTGTCGTACACGACACACATGAAGCCAGTCAACCGCTTCTTGTTTTTCAAACTGCTGCACATGCGGCTTCCCAGTGCTGGAACGCGCCGCGCTATCCGCCCTCTTCCGCATACGTGAGCTCACAGAAACACACGATTGGCCAGTGTGCGTTTGAGTGACAAGGCAGAAAGAGAACGTATGCCACTCCCACCCCATTGCTCCACCCGAGAGGCGACACTGAGGGCTTCTGCGGTCAGGACTATTTTTAGTTTGTTTTTTAGTTTTATTTTTAGTTTTGTTAGCGGTTTCCACTTCTTTAATCGCATTTGGAGAACACCCGACTGCTGACAAATGCAGGCGAAGTGAATTGATGAGTATAATTAATAAGACGTCGCATAATTTTCCCCCCCATTAAGAATTTCTAAACACGTCACTGTCCTTAACACCGACCTGCAATTAATTCGGAACATCTCCCACTTCCTCCCAGCACTACGTTTATGCAGATGGTCTTCTCTTACCTCAAGCCACTAAATAAAAAGCAGTCGTTAACTGTAGTGACGCGCCGAATATCTCACTGCTTCACGGGTTTAAAATTCTCTCCAGAGGTTTTTGTTTTATTTTGTGTACTTTTCCATAAAGACTGAAATGTATTTTTATTGAGCATCGCTTCACTCGCTGCCCTCCTACATGTTCCCAATTTTTTATGCACACACCCACGAATTCCACACACACACACACACGCACAGGCGCCTACACGTTCTCTCTCATACTCCTACACAGACAGCGTGCTGGATCATCCTTAATCCCCAGTGCACTTTATTACTCCTGTACACGCTGAATAAAAACTGACATTTTTTTCCCTCTCAGTCGCTGCTTGCCTCAGGACATCATTACATCAGATCAATGTTCTTCCATGTTAGATAATAACTCGATATCGTCCCCTTCGCAAACCCTGTGCTTTCGGCGCACGCTTCTGAGCGCCAGCGAGGCATTCCGTAGATGAGAACATCGACCCCGAGCGGCGCTTTACTTTTAATAGCGGACTTTTCATTAAAAGAACGCGGGAGAGCTGGTGAAACCTGGAGGTCTGAATCGTTCAGCGGCAGAATTTGGACGAGATGAAATCCAGAGAGTCCGGGAGCTTGACGGGAGGCAGGTGTTCAGGAAAAAAACTCTGGCTTTCCACTCGAGACTTTCTGATGAGGAGGTGAGCGGTTTAATTGATACAGGAGACAGCCGTGTCTCGTCTCATGACGCCTCCCAGCTGCCGTGTTCCGCCTCCTGCAGAGCATCCAGTTTAATCACTGCTAATCCTTTAGTTCTTCTGAAGTTTTTTTTACCTCACCATGTCTCTCTTCTTAGTTTTATAATTACGTGGACTGACTTATAATTATCTGGACTGACTTACCTGGTGGCTTCATGGTGTAAGGTCTGATAATTTACCCAAATTAGTCGACTAGTAAGTCATCGCTGTTTTCTGAAAGTGTTAAATAAAAAACCACACAGGCTACAGAAGTCAATAACAGATTGCATGAACTGAATACAAGAAGAAAATAATAAATCTGTGCGTCAGGTTGCACTACTTAAGAGTCTCTGAGTCAGAAACCGAAAGTGCGCAGCGTGGAAGCTTATTGTTGTTGTTCAGCTGGCGACGAGTGCAGGATGTGATCTGTACAGGAGCGTCTGGGCTGTTTTTCCGCCATGTGACCTCAGAGTTATCCAAATCTGAATCAATCTCTCTGAACCAGTATGGACCGCTGAGTTGACTCAAAAAACAAAAACAAAACAAAAGAGGAGATGTGTTTAAAAAGTTTGACGTTCAGTAAAAACTAATCCCATCCACGTAAAGCTATAAGGAAGAGGGGCGGGGCTTGGGCAAAGCTACCAGATTTTTTTTTTTTTTTTTTTAAGTGCATTTGTCAAAGTTATTGCTAGATGATATAGATTATAACTAGAGCTCTAAACTTTATAACCATTCTTTTACTGTTTTTTCTCTATTCCACCCCTTCAAAAAAAACAAACAAACAAAAAAAAACAAAGCAGCACAAGGCTGCTTGCTGCTCACGACTAAGTTCACGCTAGAACAGTGCACTGATTTTATTTCACTTTAAAAGATGGGATGCTAACAATGATGGAATAAATTCTCCGCAATTAGTCAACATTAGTCAATTCTGACCAACAGTGAAAGATTTAAGTAACTGGTCTTTGCTTCCCCGAGTAGAGACTCCAGATTCAAGGCAGGAGAGGATGAGCGTCTCTTCTCCGCCACTTTCCTTTAGCGGTTAGCCAATCTGAGAATATATCACACAGTTCAAGTGAAATCATATCATATACCTGAGCAAATCAGTCTGGACCAGGGTCCGGATAACAGGGATCATCTGGCTCATCTTAAATTGTCTCCGAAGAAGAGTTCCCTTCATGCAGAGATGCCGTGATGGAGCTGTGAGCTTAAAAGGGACAGTCAGTCCATATCATCTAGCTGTGCGGTGTAAGCTAATCACAACGCTTAGTCAGATTTATTTTACTCTATTTAACTGACGATGAAATCCAACCTGCATGACTACCCTGACAATCCGAGTTTGTCATTTGAATGTTTGGGGTGTTTTGGGGTTTTTTTTTCCCTCTTGACCGGTTCTGCTGTGTCCATGAAGAATGTCCTCCAACTGCAGCTTGCTTTAAAACCAGATTCACTGTGACTGGATTTAATTTGAGTGGTATCTAATCTGTGTCTAATGTGATTGCCCGTGCCTGAGATGATGAAGATTTTCATGAGATCTCAAAAATCTTGAATTTTCCCTCGTGAGCAGCAGATTTTTCATTTGAGTCAAGTTGAAAATATTAGAGCGAATCTAATGAAATGTTGTTTTTTTTGTTTGTTTGTTTGTTTTTTTTATCCCCCTCTTTACAGGAACCTTGGGAAGTCTGGGTTGAGGGTGTCATGCCTTGGGTTAGGTAAGTGCTTTCTGAAGGTCATCATGAGCCCCATTCTGGATAACATTTGCGTGGTGCGCTGGAATAATTCCGACATTGCCAAGTTCTCCTCTGGGACTTTATTTTCATCCGGATCGACCATATATCTTTCCCTGTTTTGTTTTGTTTTGTTTTGTTCTGTTTTGTGTGCCCCCCCGTGCTCCCCTGAGAAAATTACGTCGTTCAAGTCCCATCCGGACTGACGCATCAGTTATTTTGCATGCAGATGCTGCCTCTGCAAATATTTTTTTTTTCTGTTTAGTCATCTAGTACATGTGTTCACTTCCTGAACCACATAACAATAGATGCTTTTGAGGAATCTCTTATGTGGTATGGGTTGTGCAATCTAACTTTGCTTATTCTGCATATGCAGGAAGCCCATTCCTGTTAAAAAGGAAATAAAAACATGATGTATGAAAATATTTTCAGACTGTTTGTTGTGCCGCACCATCCAGACATTTGTCCCGTTATTACACAGGAGATTCTTTTTTCCTTTTTTCATTCTTTATTTATTATTATCATTATCATTGTTATTTATGTATGTATTTTTTTTTCTTTTTTTTTGTAAATTAATTTATTCATTTATTTATTTAGTAAAAATAAATCTTTCGGTGAAACTAATCCGATCCAAATAAAGGTATATGTAAAAGAGGCGGGGCTTGGGCATGGCAGCTGTTAGTGGCTACCAGATTTTGGTTTTTTTTTTTTTTTTCTTTTTCTTTTTTTTTCTTTAAACATGCATTAGTCAGTTATTGCAAGATCATTTATAGGTAAGTTATAGATTATAACTAGAGCTCCAGCGGCTACAGCAGTGAAGTTTAACTTTAGATCAATTTCTTTTACTGTTCTTCCTCTGTTCCCGCCCGTGCACAGACATGTAAACAGGCACTTTTTCTTTGTCTTGGCCAAAAAAACAACAACAAAAAAAATGGCACTAAAAATGGTAAATTATAGTAGTTTCATTATATTTCTCATCGTTAAATTAAAGTTTAGCGCAGCATGATTTTCGTTCACTGTAAAAGTATCTGGCTGCGCTGGGAGCGTAGCGAAATCAGAATAGACTCGAAGGAGGACGGAGTTTAGGGGCATAGGGGCGTGTCCATAAAGAGACTGACGCGTAGCCTGTGTAAACACAAACGCTATTCCAAATGAGTTTTCTAAAGCGTGTAGTACTCATTTACTGATGCTATTGCTTAAGCCATTATTTTAATCATGTTCTAGAATATTTCCAGGGTTCATTGTACGATTAAAGGGGGGCGGAAACTGCTAACGCTTTGTTTAATTAGGGTTCTGTATGTCTGGGCATTAGATGAAGGCACTTCGGACAGTGCATTTTATTTAGAAATGTGAAGTGTTTTAGCTACATGGACAGCAAAGAGTGATTTCAGGGTTCTTTTGTTTTTTTGTTTTTTTTTTTCTACAGGAACATGGGTGACGTTTGGCGGTCAGGTCACGGACGAGGTAAGATCTCGCAAACGCACGTTAATCTCAGGACAGCTTGGTGTAAAATGATCTCTGTAACCTGTAAATTCAAGGTAAGAGAGTTTTGAATTAAAGAGACTGAAAAAATAGAACAATTTTTTTCCCCTCTCTTCTTCTTTTTGTCTCCGGCAGATGGCCGAACAGCTGATGACTCTGGCTTACGAGAACGGGATCAATCTGTTCGACACGGCTGAAGTCTACGCTGCAGGAAAGTGAGTGAGCCAGAACTCATCGCCGTGACGTATTTAGTCCAATCACCATACTCTGGAACATATGTCCGCGTTCCTTCCTAAACCCCTAACTACTCATAGAATCAGACGTAAACTATCCATGTTCCTTGAAATCAGAGGGGTTTTTTCTTTCCCTTTGTGGAAGTGAGGGAAGTGGCACAAAGCTCGTCAGGCAAAACTAAAGATCGAAAGGCTGGCAATTTGTAAAAATAAATAAAAAGGTTTTGGAACGAAGAACAGACTTTTGATGGTGGATCAGATTCCACCATCAGTAAATCATCATCTTTTCTTCTTAACAGGATGAACCCTGAAGGATTAATTTCCTCCCCGTATTTAAACGACCCGACCTGGAGTCATTCCTGTGCCCCGAGTGTGTGCTTCGCCTGTCGTTTACTAAACCGAACATGCTGCAACAGGAAGTGGAGCTAAAACATTTAAACTCTTATTCAAGAATCCCTGATTATCAGGACAGCGTTCTGTTCTGTTAATTCTGCAGTGAGGCTGAATTGAACTTAATAACGATAATTATGGAGGCAATTTCGGCTTTTGAACGCTTCTAAATTGTTTGTCATTCATATTACATTATGCTTACATGCTCATGAGTCTTATTCATAATTGGGGTAATAATGACCTCTGAGGTGTATTGAGACACAACGCACCAGGGCTGCAATATTCTGTATTTAAAATAAATAAATAAATAGCCGCAAAGGTTGAGGACTCGACAAAAGTATGCGGTTATACCAGGGGTGCACAAAGTAGCGCTTTATTTTATGCATTTGTTTTATGATAATTAAGTAAAGAAATATTGTTCTGTCTATGAAGATAGATTTTGTGTGTGAATAGTTTGAAGTGTTTAAATGAAAGAGTGTACGATCCTTTAAATCCTTTATCCTGACATGTAGCACTCAAGCGTAGCTCTGCAATAAAGAGAGACAAATTCCCCCATCCATCTTCCTTCGCTAGACAAACTTGCACACGCGCAAATCGTGTGCCACTCGATTAATGAGTGAATTTTAAAAACCTTTTTTGCTCAAACTTAACAAAAAGGCTAGTTTGTGTCCCAAGAGTCTGGATTTAATACATTTAATAAAGACCTTTTGAATGTAAGGTCGTTTTGTTTTTTGGGGGGTTTTTTTGCGATGTGGTTCATGACAACAGTCACAACGACGGTGTAATTCCATTTGTCCAAAACGTCCAACATTTAATCTAAAGAGTTAGCCTAAGGTATCGATCAACTCTGTGTGCTTACTTTATAGAGAATAGCACAGATTTTAAAACCTAACTTTTGCATAATATACTTTAATAACCAGTTAAAATTTCTCTGCATGACGTTCACTGTTGGAAATAAACTGCTTAATTTTAATATTTTGCTTTGCATACTTTATATGTCTTTAATTAAAAAAGAACAAAAAAATAACCAAAGGAAAACAGCCTGTCCCATAAGTTTGCATCCATAGGCATTTTTCCTGAAATGAAATTAAATATTTTTCCCCCAGAGCCAAGAGTTGCAAAGCCCGTCAATTTGAGCATTCATTGTGATGTCTGTATTTCAAGAAATAATTGCTTATAGAGCCAGAATTTTGGGGCACCCTATGTATATACTTCAAGAACTTCAAATTTGTATGTATAAGCACACAATCACTTTAAGTCGAGCAGAAAGGACCGTATAACCAAAACTAAACGAATTCCATTGTGCATTTTGAATATTTGAATACGCACGTATATTTGGAATGATATTCAAACGTCTGCACTGTGTGATCAAAAGTATGTGGACACCTGGCCATCACACGCACGTGTGGTTCTATCTGGAACGGGATGGTCAGCTGCCATTGTGCATACGAGCATGATACTCGGATGTCCGCAAACCCGAGTAATTCTAAGCTTTACTGGAATCTAAACTATAATATGCATAATGAAGCTACACAGACTGCTGACCTTATTAGATATTTTCCACTGCACTTAGTCGTCTGGAGATGTTTCCGTCCTCCTTGCCGCAGGAAGCGGTGACCTCAGAGACGCAGCCTAAAGCGCCGGAGCAGCGAGTTCCTCTAATCTCCTGATCCTCGCCTCGGTTCCCTGCGGACTCGTAGAGCGCGCTGAACACGGCTCAGAAGACTTAGCTGCCGAAGAGTAGTCTGACACAACGCTATATTAACAAGCAAAATAAACCGCGCTCCGCAGTTAGCTCGGTGCTGAACATCGGCTCTGATGGAGTGGGTGGAGGGAAGGAGAGGGGGTGGTGTGTGTGTGGATTCTAGCGGGTGGCGTTTTAAACGCCTGAAGGCCGTGATCTCGCACATGCGGAGAGTAAATATTCAACTTGGCACAAGACGTACACACACACACACACACATGTATTCTCTCACTCTTAGTCTTTCTGTCCTCGCATAACCAAACAAAAACACAGGCTGTGCCACCCACACGCCCGTCTGCCTCCATCTCCATCTCTATTACACAACGTTCTCACCCAAACTCGCTCTCAAATCTTACTTCCAGATGATTTCAGAGTATATTTCTGCTAATGGCTAAAGAATCTATGGTCCAGGTCTTTGAAGCAGCCAAGATGTGACTGAAGCATTAACACACGATGTTGAATTGAGAGTGTTCAGAAGAACCTCCCATTAGAGTCTCGGCTAACGTGAAAATCTTGCTGATTGGCCGTTCTGAAAAGATCCCCACGACTGGAGGGCGAGAAGAGACCCGAGGGTCAGACTAATTGGACGTCTACCATTGAGTCTTTTCTAGCGTCAAATCTTCTTTGCTTTTCCTCTAACGCTCAGCTGAATATAAAGGGCTTTTGAGAAAAGCACAATGGACACTTTGAGGCAGAAAGTCAGATGGGACGAGGAGCTGCTGATGGAGGAGGCCACGTTTCAGCAGGACAGCTTGTTCTGCTTGACGTGTCGAGCTCCCGCTTGTATAGTGGAAATCAGGCTCCGATCAGACACACTCCAGGGGCCAATTAGCAACCACGGCGCTCCTATTAACTGCCGTAAAGAGTCTCAGCAAATGAGCTGTCAGCAGAGAAAAAAAGATCTGCAGAATGTTTAAAAAAAAAAGGCCGTGATGGTACTTACTTTTCTGATTTCTAGTCAATTTAAACGATGGCGTCTCAGCACCTGGGACATGTTCTACGTTTACGCCACGGACTCTTCCTGCGCTCAGGGCCAAATCATGGACATAAATTCATAGACATGAATTCTGATCCCTCGGGTTCAAAGCAGGTAAAGAAATAATGTATATAATTTACTCCCTTCCTTGAGATGATCCATCATCACTGTGATTGAACACACGTGGTCTCGTGTTGAGGATGTCTTCCTTTTGACTCCACAATCCCCACCGCGTTGGAGTTCATCCTTCTTCATCGTCCATCGTATTGAGCTAGCTGTGCTGTAATTAAGTTTGTTCAGAATGTAACGTCAATTGCTGTTGACTGTAAATGGAAATAAATCACTTCCTGTTTCAAAAGGTCAACATTGAGAATCAAGTCAACACCCTTACACCTCTTTACGTGCACTTTAACCTTGTTAAAGCTGAACCTAAGCTGAGCACTGATACAAGGCTCAGTGTGTGTGTGTGTGTGTGTGTGTGTGTGTGTATGTCAGTGTTTTATACCAAACACTTCCTCCTCTTTAGTTTGACTTGTTTTTGTTTTGATTTTTTTTTCAGTAGAGCTGAATGGACTTTGTGGAAGCGTCTAAAAAACATTTGGAAACCGTTTTATTCAACCAAGCCTTTGTTTGTGTAAAATGTTTATTATATAATTCTATTATGTTTTATCTAGCATTGTTATTTGAGTTATGTATTTTTGTTTTACTTTTTATCTATTCTGTGCAGTGCTTTGTGACTTCTTGTCTGTGAAAAGCGCTTTATAAATAAACTTTACTTACACACACACACACGTGTGTACAACCTGAATTCCAGAAAAGTTGGGACCTCATTCAAAGTTGAATTAAATGAAAACTTAAAAGACTTTCAAATCACATGAGCCGATATTACTAAAGCTCCATCATGCCAAAAGGAAGCCATATTTGAGCAGCTCCAGAAGTGCCGTCGTGTCCTGTGGGCCAAGAC
>JAQMCW010000016.1:1276980-1291050 GCA_030068335.1 Chrysichthys cranchii | reverse complement strand
AAGATGATCAAGAGAAATGGACGGCACCCGAGTTAAATATGTCAGTGTCACAGCAAAGGTCTGAATACTTACGTCCATGTGATAGTTCAGTTTTTCTTTTTTACACAAAAACACCAGGCCCACATGTGACAGATTACGTTGGAGGTGAGAGGGAAATGATTAAACTGGAGATTTTTATTTATTTATTTTGCCTAACTGCTCCTTTAAAGCAGGCAGAGGAAAGTGTGTAGGCTGTTCTGCCTGTGTCAGTGCTGGGAAAGACAGAGTCACGTGTTTAAAAACAGGCCCTTGTTCACGCAGACGCTGTTGGTAGTGTGTGTGTGTGTGTGTGAGAGAGAGAGAGAGAGAGAGCAGCAGCAGCAGCGGCGTGTGTGCGTGCACAGGGCCCTTGTTTTTGAGCAGGTGTGCTGTGTTGTTAACAGGGCTACCAGTGGTTGAAGGACAAGATCTTGAGCGAGGAGGGCCGGCGTCAGCAGACGAAGCTGAAAGAGCTGCAGGCCATCGCCGAGCGGCTGGGGTGCACGCTGCCACAGCTCGCCATCGGTACGCTAACACACACTGCCGCTCTCTCTCTTTTTGTCTGTCTGTCCGTCCGTCCTGAACCTCACTCCCCCCGCTGGCCCTTGACACGCACTCATCTCGCCATCCTCCATCCTCAGCTCGAAACTGGTACGACTGGACGCGAATGCGAGTGTGTGCGAGTGTGCCGATCCCTTACAGTCCACCCTATCCTAAAGCACTCTGTCTTCACCCTCGTTCGAAAGCTTCAGTGCCCCTACATCCCGTTCCTATAAGCCCAGAGATTAACACACCATGTATCCCATTTCACACACACCTCAGGGGCGTAACCAGAATAAAGCTTCTGAGAATGCACGCCAGAAGCCAAAAAATCATGTAGAAAACTTTTTAAATGTGTCCTCATAGTCAGGATGCACGAAGAGCTTTATAGAAATCTGGATACAAGTGTTGAAATAGTTAACACAGGTGCTCCCCGAGTTACCACGGCCCGACGTAGGATTTTTTGAAAGTTACAGTGACTGCTGCGATATGCAAAAAAAATTCTAAAATATTTAGAAAATATTTAAGATTCTTGGGCAGACATGGCTGGCGTAACAGCGTATGAGGTACGATGCGTTCAGACAACGCCCGGATGTACACGTTACTTGCCTTGCGTGACGCCTCCCTCACTCCTGGAGTTAAATTGTGTATCGGTGTACTGTACCGTGCATTAACCTTGCATTAACGCCTGGTTTTTTGTGTTCTTCAAGAGCTGATTTTAATTCAAAATCATGTCTTGTACAGGAAAAAACACTTCGGTAGGCTAGGCTAAGCAGTGGCCAACGACATTCGACATACGATATTTTCCACTTACGATGGGTATAGGGAAACGCATCTCCGTCGTAACTTCAGGACTACCTGTGTTAATTAATGTAAATAATGACAACCTTCAGTCCACCTGATCGGAATGAGGAGGCGTTGCTGTTTATCTGTCAGTGGAGTCCCTGCCCGTGTTCATGATTCTGTGGGCGTGGCTTTGGTGTGTAGAGTGAAATAGGGTTTTGGGTTCTCAAAAAAAAAAAGGAAAATTTCTGCTATCTTCTGGCAAAATTGCTTAACTAGCTGGATAAACAGAGAGACAGGAAGGTGGAGAAGACTTCTGTTGCAATAGTAGTAGAAAAACAAACAAACAGATTATTACATGCCGCATATCAGTAAATGCTGCGAGTTAAAATCTGATGAAATATACTTAGGAAGACAGGAAGCGTCTCTGTATGTGGAAAAATACACCATGAGCAAACTTCGTAAACAAATCACTTAAATGTTGTGCAAGAAAGAGTTTGAGTATGGAACATGTATGGCTCGGTTTACGGCGTCATCGACCTACGGTGTTTCCGTGGTTATGTCGGTCGCCATCTTCCATATATTTATTAAAAAGTCTTAGAATGAGGCTTTGTTTATATTCGCCGTCGATATTTAAATGAATGCGGCGGTCAGGATCGACCTCTCAACCAACCCTGACATAGTTCATACAAGCCCTGAACACAAACGGACGGACCAATCAGAACCGAGTCCTTCTCCACGTCAGCCAACCAGCGCGATTGTTTTTCTTTTTTCTTTCCGTTACCTAGATGGAGATCCGGGTGGTGTATTCGATGCTGCATTCGGCTGTTTTAGCATTATACAGTGTTGTACAGTGTGTGAGTTCCGACTAACGGCGAAAATAGTGTTTACGTCGAGCTGTAGGAACGGAACGCCGCCATAAATCGAGGACACCCTGTAATAATAATCTGAGTTTATTCATCTCTTCTTCATCCTAGGAGTTAACTTAACACGAATCTTTGCTCACGTTGAACATGAGTCTATAGTCGCGATCATATGATTTCATTTTTTTCCCTTGCCTCTCCAAGCAACTCCTCACACTACCACCTAAAAGGATGCTCTGAAAATGTTTTTGTTTGGTTTTATTTATAGCCAGGACTTCGTGTGATCCGATTAGAACCTTACATGTTTACTTGGTTCTAACCGGCTCCCCAGCTCGTCGGAGGAGGCGTGGAACGCCAGCGCAGGAACCTGCAGAATACTCTTTGTGTCCAAAAGAAAGCAAAGTAAAACAATAAATCCTTTCTAATCACCGTTCTGGTTACGCCCCGTGTCCCATCAGCCCCTGCCATCTCCACCTGAAAGCCCCGTTTCTGCTGCACTCAGCTGCAGATATCTGCCCAAGCCAACAACAGCGCTACTGATCCATACTGATCCATACATCTGAACTGGAGAGGGAAATAAAGCTGCGTCAGGTTTACTGCACTGAAGTACGAGTTGAGGAAGAGTTCACCGCTTTCTCTCACTCTCTCTCTCTCTCTCTCTCTCTCTCTCTGTTTTTCTCACACTCTTTCACTTTCTTTCTCAATTCCATTTTCACTCACCGTCTGTCTGTCTCTCTCTCTCTCTCCCGCTCTTTCTCTGGGTCTCATAATTTTCCACTTTCCCCTGACACTTTCTCTCACTCACTTTCTATCCGTCTCACTCTTTCTCACTTTCTTTCTCCTTCACATGCTCTCTCTCTCTCTGTCTTTCTTTCACAGTCACTATCTCCATCACATTGTCTCTCACTCACTCATTGTGTCTCTCTCTCCCTCACACACACACATGCACTCTCTCTTTCTCTCTCACTCTGCTTGTTTCACTCCCTCTCTCACTTTCTTCATCTCTCGCACCGTCTCTCACTCTTGCGCTCTCTCTCTCTCTCTCTCTCTCTCTCTGTCTCTCTCACCCCGTCTTTCGTTTTGCCGCAGGCGTGTATAATTCAGGTTAATCAGTACGAGTGAATTCTGAGCAAATCTCATTTGTGTTCGTCACGTGCGCTTCTAAACATAGATTTACACAAACACGATGTCTGCTGTTGTTCACGTCAACACAACACAGCATCGCAGCAGAGTCACACACACCGTACACGGCACTTATTTAAGGAGTCAGATCCCCGCAGAGTTTCCTCCCCGTGTATGTGAGTGAGTGAGAGAGAGAGAGAGATGGATAGAGAGTTGTTGCATGCGTCGTCCTTGAGGAGGTGCGGCGGTCAGCACATGGCTTCTCGCACCTCAGACTCCAAACACTGCGATTTCTCTCACAAACAAGAAAAAAATACATTCTCTCTGCCCCGGTGTTGGGAGCCATGGTAACGGTGTGGTCTGACGGCTTTTTTTTTTTTTCTTCCTTTTTCTTCCTTCTTAGTGTGTGTGTGTGCGTGTGTGTGTGTGTGGGTGGTAGAGTTAGCAATAGTGTGTGTTTAATTTTGGAAATGGCTTTATTTTTTGCAGTGTTAGAAATATCTGTGCTTGTAATGGACGGGCGGGGGCATGGTGTGTGTGTGGGAGAGTTAGGGGTGTGTGTGTGTGTGTGTTGTTTTGGGTGTGATTATGTGCTGATCCTCTGCAGCGTGGTGCCTAAGGAATGAAGGAGTCAGTTCTGTGCTCTTAGGAGCCTCCAACACCGAACAGCTCCTGGAGAATATAGGAGCGATACAGGTGAGGAGCAACACGCTGCACAACTACACAATCGGCGTGCTTTTTATTTTTTCTCCATTGCTGCATATAGTTCTTGTTCACTTTTCTGTTGTCCTTGTGGCGTGTAAATTTTGCCCCTCGGCACTTTTCACTGTTATAACACTGTTATAAACACATTTCAAACCCCAACACACCTGAGCCAGGTAATAGGGAAGGAGTTAACGGCATGTGTCCACCAGATGGGTTTAGTGTGCTGGCAGTGATCAAAACCTCATTTTCAGGAGCCCGGTTACAAAAACATCGAGCATTCGTTCGTTGTGAAGGTTAAGTCTCTATTTATTTTAGAAAGTTTAGCTAAAATGATGGAAAGAAATTATGTTTATTTCAGATATTGATCATGGTAACCCTTCAGTGTTAGATCGTGATTAAGTGGGTTGGGAGCGGCAGCCAGGATCACTTTCTCCTCTGATATTGTTAAGTGTTGAAGTCCCACCCCTTCTTGATTTTGATTGGTCGATGAAAAAGAAGTGACGTTGGTGAGCTCAGCTGCGTTCCAATTGTTCCAACTGAGCGAGGTCACCTCTGAATTCATAGGAATTGTACAGAAAATACAGCAGTCCCTCGTCTTAAAGACGAAAATCCACAGTACGCTGACAGCACCCCAAAATCCTTGTTTTTTTAATAGTTTAAGCCCTAAATGATCCTCCCGCACTCTTTAAACACTTTCTAGACACAATTAAACACATTAAGAAAACATTTGCAAGCATATAGTGAGGTGAGTTTTGTGTCAAATTCATAGAAACATCACGTTTACAGCGAGTACTGTAATGTGCTGTATACTATACTAGTGTAGCCTGGACTTATATTTTAGGTCCTGTATGTATGTAGTACACTAGCCTAGCTTAGGATTTTTTCTGTATGGATCTATCCATTTTTCTAAATGGAATGGATAGATGTTGGGGGCGGGATTCATTCAAGATAGAATTATGGGAGCTCCAGCACTGACGATACCTTGGGAAATGCTGGTTGCTTCTCCCCAACCGTATGCATCATAGCAAGCAGCTAATCACAACCAAGGTTAAATGAATAGGGCATTCTGATTGGTCAGACTCGTGTCCCCACACCGTGTTTTCATAAACAACGCTACGTGTTCTTTGTCTCTTGTGTAAATATGATGTACACTGTACTGTGTTTTATATATTATTCATATTTTACTCCATTTTAATTCATGTTCATATTTCATAATACCGGGTAAATCCATAAAAAAGATGAGATATATTCTGAATAAAAATCCGTGAATAGCCGGGGACATATGTGAACTGTGATATAGCAGGGGATTACTGGTGAGCGGGTGGATACAGGCCATAAAACACCCCGTGCCGCGCTAATATTTTACCTTCAAAAGTATGTCCTGAAGGGTTTTTACATCACTGTAATCTACACCTGATTTCCAGGTTTTATTTGTGAAAGATTTGTTTTGCCATCCCGTTTATATTCACATTTAATGTTTGCAAGTCAGTTCCTGTTCTCACTTGTGTTATAGCAGCTATAAACAGTCACTTCCTGATGAGCCTCTCTCTCTTTTTCTTTTTTTTTTTCTTTCTTTCTCTGCAAAAACTCCTCTGTCCAGAAGATGTAAACTTTTAATTACAGCTTTACGCCTGACTGTTACAAAGCACAAACCCCCGACACTGGAGACTCCTTCCATAAACGTGTCCTTGACCATATGAACTGTTACAAATCCCTATAAATGAGCGGTCTCTATAGAAACAAGGATCTTATTAGAGTGAGCACGTTAATGCGTGGTATAATGCTGACTCAGGTGTGTTGTGTCACTGTAAACACTACATTGAAAAAAAATAAAATAAAAATAAAATTTGGAAAGAGTTGGTGAGGCACAGAGCGTTGTCCAGCCCAAATAATTGTGCCGTTTGTTTTCACAGGTCCTTCCGAAGTTGTCGTCCTCCATCGTACACGAGGTGGACAGCATACTGGGGAACAAGCCCTACAGTAAAAAGGACTATCGCTCGTAGTGTGTGTGTGTATGCGTGTGTGTGTGTGTGTGTGTGTGTTCGGAGCCCAGGGGCCACCCTGCACCGAGCCCTTTGCCTGTTCCTCCGTTTGCTTGAGCTTTTACTGAATGAGTAAGCAGCGCATGAGACCGGCAGGTACACCCCACCCCTGCAGGGGAAGCCTTGTAGACACATACAGGGAACGATGAAGCAAAGCATCAAAAAAAGAAATGAATATATACACACACGGGGTTTAAAAAAAATACAAAAAATAAATAAATAAGTATATTAAAAAAAATAGAGAGAGTAATATTCAGAGAAAAGGAAAGAGCCAGACCTACCTACCTGCAACTGGGAGGATCATTAACATTTAATAGAAAGCTGAAGTTTAAAAAAAATTTAAAATAAAAAAGAATAAGAGGGGGGGGGGGATTAGCACCCGCTTGCTTGGCTGTAGGAAATATTCGGTCTTCTTTCCTCTGTGCATTGTTTTTGATATGCAATGCATTTGACCAAAAATTTCATACATTATATATATATATATGGTTATCTAGGTGACGAGTCCATGATTGGTTGCACATCTCCCATAGTCGCTCATGAGGTCTGTCTCTCCCAAACCATTCACTGTGTCGTCTGCGTCACGATTGCACACGCCTCCTTCGCAGATGAGCCAATCAGCACTTTAAGAGTCCATCTGAGGGAGTGGCTATGGGAGGCACCCTAAAACACAAGCATCTTTTTTTTTTTCCTTTGTTTTTCTTTTTTTCTTTTTAATTTTTTTTGTTTGTTTGTTTTTAAGTGCATTTCCAGAAATGCAGAGCAGCAGTAATGAAAATGTTACAGAATTATTTTTCAAATCCACTTTGCCGTATTCGTGCCGTCTGACCCAACCAGGGAAAACTAAAACGTCCCCAGACCGGAACTCCGAAACGTTCGGACATCACCGCTGACCGTATGTCGCGTGCCGCCTATCCGAGCGCGCGCTCAGGAACGTGGTGCGCGTGTGAGCGTGTTTAAGTGCATACGAGCGCATGCTGCGTCACTCGTAGACGCTGGACGTTCCCGTGTTCAGATCCAGCATCATCCATCACACGTGGCTAAAGCCAAAGATTACATCCCCAGCTCCGTCTGCACCGTGTCACTCTATTTCCCCTGTCTGAAGCCAAAAGAATAATAATAATAATAATAATAATAATAATGGTCATTTAACAGCATGTACTTCCCTAAGTAAGTTGTTTACTTACTCTATCATGTATCACGTCGTATACTCACTCTGGCCAACGTACCCAGGCATATAAGATATAAAGCCGTATATACATTTGCACCCTGTATGTTAGGAATGTCATTGGAGCTTTGTTACACGATGTACCTCCGAGTTCAGGTGAATTACAAAGGAAACCGACCAACCAACAAATTCTCCAGAAACTCTTTCCCTAACTGCATGACGTACATTTTCCCAAAGCATGCGCTCTCTGCAGCCATTACACCACCTGTGTGTGTGTGTGTGTGTTTGTACGGTTTTGGTTGACCGATTTACATGGCTGATTTTATTTTTTTTTTTTTAGTAATTTTTTTGCTTTTGTTTTATTTTCTGTGACAGACATTCATTTGCGCAAGTCCCGCTCCACGAAGCTTTCACCAGAAACCGTCACGCTGCGCCATGCGCGTGAGAGTCTCGAGACCGAATCAGGCGTGTCTTGGGGTTCTTATTGCACGGGATTCGTTTTTGAGGGAAACCGTTCAATTTTGTCAGACGATGAGAAGTGAACGTTGTACAGCATCTCTTGGAAAACTGGAGCGGCTTTGTGTCATCGTCGTTACCATTTCTCGCGCTCGATCAGTTCTTTGTAGCAGGTAAAGTTCGGATGCCGTCGTTTTGAACTCGATGCGGTGGATTGTAAAATTACACACACGTCGATAGGTGTTCGGGACCGAGTAGTATAAATGTTAGACTAGGTTACGATTTAGGTCGAATCTTTTAGCCGTGCTTGAGTTTAGTCGTAGACGGTACGCATCACTGTGCTCCATACAGTAGATCCAGTTCTCCTGCGGTGTGTGTGTGTGTGTGTGTGTGTGAAGTCATTAGGACAATTCCGAATTGTTACGTTCACACATGTTGGTGTATTGATGTGTCGGGGTTTTTTGTTTTTAATCTGTGGAAACGTTCAAACGTCTCGTTTGTTTGTGGCTTTCATGGCGTCGCCCTGTTTCGGTGTTAGAGATTCTCTCAGGAAAGAAGGGCATTAGTGTGTGTGTGTGTGTGTGTGTGTGTGTGTGTGCACGCGGTGGGAAAATAAGTACAGCGTTCTGTAGTGCACTAGCGCCACGTGTGGTTATGAGTAAGTACTGCACTTGAGAGAAAACCAGATAAAAAAATGAAATAAAATGTTATCAGTGGAAGTTGTTCAGTGGGAGGGAAACGTGTTTCATGCTTATCGTCTCCCGACGGGGCAGTATTTACCCAGAACAGTTGTTTAAATGTTTCGACATGAAACGCCTTTTTACGTGCAAATTGTGAGCGCATGGCCTTTTTTCCGTTCCTTTTTTTTTTTTTTTTTTTTTATTATTATTTTTTATTTTAAACCCATCAGTTGATTTTGTGGTCAAATCAGATCCGTAGATGGAGGAAGAGCACATAAATCATCACCTGCTATTAGCTGAGGAATCTTTTTTTTTTTTTTTTTTTTTTTTTTTTTTTTCGTTGTGTTTTTTTGTGGGACAAAAGCAAGGTTTAAAAATAGAAAAGGGGGGAATTTAAAATTTTTATTTTATTATTATTTTTATTTTTGTTTTTTTGGCATTCTTCGTTGCCCTGATCTGACGACGATGACGAGCATCTATTTGCACTGAATATGCATTTTGAAGAACTCTGTATAATGTATACAACGGCAAGCTTACACTTCCACCCGTGTGTGGAGAGATGCTGTATGTCCAGGCTGATATCTGTACATAGTTTGACCTTTGTACATATATACATATAAATGGTTGTGATCACTTCGGCTTTTTATTTCTCTCTGGGGGTTTTTTTTTTTTTTTTTTCTTCTTCTTCTTTTCTTTTCTCCTTTGTTTTGTTTTGTTTTTTAACTTTCATTGGCAGGCATTGCTAACTGCATTGTGCTTGAATTGGAATTTAGATATGTACAGCTTCAGTATCTATGAAATGGAAATTATAAAATATTAACGACTGAAAATCAGCTACCTGGTCTCGTTTGTTTTTATTTCTTTCCACGTTAAAATGAGATCATGATGATCTAATTGTTGGGATTTAAAAGGCTGATATGAGGTTTGAATACATTTTTTTTTTTTTTTTTTTTTAAACGCCTTTAGGTATTTTTTTTATTATTATTTATATCAATACAGTATTCTTAAACAATGTACATGTCCATCAAACATAAATACCTTGATATAGAATGAAACGTGCTGCGGGACGCCCAGTAATCCCATGAGATCAGACCTTAAATAAGGTCACTGCATCTTTATTAATTAGGATTATTATTAATACACAACAAATCGCTGCTAATTATAAATTCAAGACAAGGAAATAATTATAAAAACACCTCGTTCTATATAGACTGACGTGACCAGAGCGAAATAGCACCATGAATAACAGACACTTTTTATATGGACGACGACGACACCACTAGCACCACCTTTACTGCCCTCCATGTCATTTATGTGCCCAGCATTTGCTCATTGTGTTGTATATTTTTAATTTTTTAGTATCTTTTTTTTTTCTATCTGTAGATTATAGATTCTCCCTGGCGGAGGAACGCTGCAGGAGCTGGTAATGAGGCTGGCAAGTAAGACAATCTTACATGTCTGGGAAATGCTTCACGTGGGGAAACTGGTGTTTTTCTACCACTTGTGAGTGTATGATGGAGTCGGTGCCTTCCTCACAGCAGAGTGACTGAATTTTTTTTTAATTTTAATTAACTTTCTAATTTGTTTGTACAGCGCTTTTAACAGCGGACGCTGTCACAGAGGAGCTTTACAGAAAAGTATAATTCGCAGCTGTAAATTTTACACAGATGAATTTACAATTTTTTTTTCCTAGAGAGCGTCTGATACGGTATGAGGAGTCGTTTGGGGTTTAGTTGAACATTCTCCATCACTGCTAAACGTCACTCGTTGCCCTTGTTGTTAGCCTTGTGAATGTAGAAAAATCTACAGAAGGAAATCTCAGAAACCAAACGGATCCTGGTTTTAAAAAAATTAAAGAGAAGGAAAGAAGATTGGTGGCTTTGCCAGGGTTCCCACAGGAATAGTTTTTGACAACGGATATAAATAGACTTTGGGTCACTGCAAGAGCTTGAAATTATCGATATATATGTAAAATTCTTTTGGCGTTTGAAACAGAAATGCTGTATGACCACAGAACATATTATCCGTGCGTATGAGCGGAAATGGCGTCACTAGCGCTTACGTTTGAACTAATCATTGTAATGTAATCTAATTGTGGATGCCATTTTTATATTGTCTTTATGAATTATTATTATTTGTGTGAGAGTTATTTTATGATATTGAACAGAAATAAACACCTATTTGGTAAGGAATTATTTAAGAAAACCTTGATCTAAATATATATTAAAAAAATTCGCGTTTGAAACAGAAATGACTATTTGTTCAAAAATAAAATTGGTAATTAGCAAACTTTTTTTTTTTTTCCCCCTGCACTCAGTGAACGAAGCCACTGGGTAATCAGCTAGTTTATATATATATATAATCAAGAATTAATTGACGTTAGTTACTTATTTAATGATTACATTTTTTTTTTACCTGCTAATTCTGATTAAAATGTAAAATTCTCAGTAGTGCATTACTGTAATTAATTTCGATCTGTGTCTCAAACTGTACTGTTTTAGGTCCTTAAATTTGCCGTTATTGGGTCTGGAAAGTCCTCGAATATGATGCTGGAGAAGTTTGTAGGAACCCTAATCTACTTTTGGGGTACTTTGGAGCCATTTTCTATTCACTTTTCCAGGAGAATCTCTGCGTCTGAATTTAAATCTCTGGGTAAATAAAGCACAGCGTAAGAAACATCTCGAATACGAGCATCCTGAAACAGAACAGCTTTCGTGTGGGTTTTTTTTGTTTGTTTTTTATAGGAAGTTGCTGATCCTACAACAGAGCTCTTTCTGAAATGCAAACAGAAATATGGGATAAAGTGCTGTGTGTGTGTGTGTGTGTCGTACAGTCAGCCCTAGTTTTTATAAAGTCATTATTTAGATGAGATGATCATTAGTACACAAGGGCTTTGTGTGTCCCAAATGAAACCAGCCAGTGGCTTCTCTCTCTCTCTCTCTCTCTGTCTGTGTGTGTGTGTGTGTGTGTGGTCAGTGCAGCTTACAGAACGCACACAACAAACAGCTTTTTAGGCGCCTCTGAGAGTGCTGTGTGTGTGTGTCCCCTCGCTGTCCTCTTCATGAGGAGCTGAAGCAGGTGAGTGGAGCTCCAGAGGAAGAACAGATCTCTTTCTCTCTCCCTCTCCCTCCATGTGTGCACTTTTTTTCTCTTCCTGCTTCACTCTTTAAGGGTGTGCGCTATAAGGAGTTGTTCAGTCGAGACGGCTCGTCTCTGGCGTCGCGGCTGCTCAGTAGTGGAGGTCCGTCTGTCGATAAAACCATCACTGTGTTAGTGATTTTAAAATCAATTTAAATCAGGTCAGGAGTTCAGGTCCCAGCCCTGTCACGGTTGGGCCCTTGAGCCAGGCCCTTAACTCTGTCTTCCAGAATAAAGCCACGTCTGACTTCGACCGGCTAACAAGTTAGGATATGCAAATTTCACTTTACTGTAATGTATACATGACCACTAAAGCCTTCCATCTTTTTTCTAAGTGCTATGGAACAGAAAAAATTTTAAAAAAGAGAAAAGTTGAATCAAGAACATCTTCCTCTCCCATAGCGTCGTCTATAGACCCTACTTCTCGCCTAGTCAGTGTGTCCTGCTAGTGATGAACGTCTTACGTTGCTTTATCAGGCTATTTATACCATTTAGATATATAATGCTGTGGTTCCTCCTCTTGGTATTTTTACAGAAGCTCTGATTATTGGCTCATTTTGTCTCATCTGTTCGTTAGCATGACGGTGTACACTAGCCTTACGTCTCACAGCGTCACCTGCAATCAGATCTTGTCATTAAAGCAAATATATTAAATTATATTTTATATATATATATAAAAGAGTTCTGAGTAAATGAGCTCCATACCGGGACCTGAATCTCCATCAATATGTCCCTATGTTCGGTGCTGCGTGGAGCCGACTTATTTTGCATTCCTGAAGGTTATTTTGAGCGATTAATATTAACAAGATTAATTATCGTGGTCTTTGTAAAAGTTTGCTGTAGTTCAGATATTTACTTTTTGTTCATGCAAATGAGGTTTCATCTAACTAAATAATGCTCCATTTGCATAGTTAACACCCAAACCCTAGGCTTTGATGTTAAAAATAAATACAAGATTCTCTGTGAAGAGACTTATCTAGGAAAGGCTCTAACAGAGTAATTATTTCATCAAGAAAGTGCACTGGATTTTTTTTTTTTTCTTTTTTTTTTCTTACTATAAAATCCAACATAAATACTGTACATCAATTCTCCCTATTACGATGGAGCGATTTTGTAAACAATTCATTAAAAAAAAAAATTTAATTAAGGATCATGTCGTGGCATATCATCGACTGAAATCTTTTAATTTCACTAAAAGACTCTGACGTTTCGGGCTCTGTTCTGGTCCCGTGTACGGAGTTCTCTTATCTCCGGATCGAACCGTGACAGAAACATGAAGACAGAAGGGTTTGTAGATGTAGTAATCGGTACCTTCTGTACACGTGGGGCCAATCCAGCCTTTCACGCACGTGCAGCGACCCGTACGTCTGTCACACTGCGCTCCGTTCTCACACTCGCAGCTTAATGAGCAGTCTGGTCCATACCGTTCCACTCGACACTCTAACACACACACACACACACACAATGGGATATCAATGAGAGATCAGAGTACCCTCTCTAGATCTGCATTATTAAGCTGCACGCTCAAGCAGTTTTAACGTTTATTTATACCACAGCGTGGTTCTGTAATGCTCCAATCTGATTGGTCAGAAGGTCAGGTGTGTGATTTCTGTACAAACTCACTGCTTGGACTGTTCCAGCTATAACACGGGTTATACGACAGGTTTAGAATAAAGCGCTCTTTCGTAATCTGTTATGGTTTCTATAGCGACAGCTCGTACAAAGGGACTAATAATTTTTTTTAAAAACAAAAATTGGTGCCGTTTAACCCTTTATGGGGCGAAGAACCGTATTTGGTAACTTCAACTGAACATCCAGAACGCCCACCCCATTACTCTCTGTGAGGTGTGTGTGTGTGTGTATACACACAGTACGAACATGAAGCCCTGTGTCTCGGCTCTGTTCTGCCTTACCTGTCTAGAATAAAAATCCAATAAACCCACCTGCGTCACACCTGCGTCCAGTTTTCCCCGGCCCGCACGCACAAGCGCCACTCACGGGGTCGCACGGTGTGCCGTCTGCGCAGTCGCACGACATGGAACAGTTCAGACCGTACGTGCCGCGTTCACACTCTGAAAAGGGTTCAGTGTTTTAATTGAAGTTTTTCCTCTTACACTGTCACCAAGAACAGGGAATCTGTCTCCGTAACGATATATATTATATTAAATTCAAGATTAGTAAACAGGAGGTAATAATAGTTTTCATTAGTAATAAATTTGTTGATTAAAACTTAATGATTTCAACAGACTTCAAAATGCATTTTTTTTTTTTAATGTGAGGTTGAAACTTAAAAAAGAAGGCTTTAAAAAAAAACTTAAAAGAAGTTTTCAGTTAATTAATACATAATAAAACGTGGGAATTGGGAACGTTTAGATGAGATCATCTTCAAATGAGATCAGGGAGATGTGTAAAATGTAAAACTCTGTAGAAAAGCCCCACCCGCATAAGGCTGTAGCAGTGCGAGCGATGAATCTGTTTAAGGACGATGCAATGTCGCATTTCCGCCAAATCCTCAAAAGGAGGCAAAAGCAGCGATCGTTGGATAGTTTCCTTGTTAA
>JAQMCW010000016.1:1177373-1199444 GCA_030068335.1 Chrysichthys cranchii | reverse complement strand
TATATTTTATATTCCAGAGTCCCGCGAAAGCCAAAAAATTCCGCGAATCAAAATTTGAAAATCCACGATGCACTGAAACCGCAACAGGTGAACCGCGATACTGCGGGGGTTCACTACACTTCTTATTGCGTTTCCAGACGGTTTCTCGTGGTTTGGTTGGACAGACAGAAGGGAAGGGTTCCTCCTGAAGGGGTGGAGATAAAGCTCGTTTTCACACCCGACCGCCCAAGAACCTGTTGTGTGGACGCTCCCCTCAGCTCGGCGTTCGTCTGCGAGTTAGCCGGATGTTATTTTGAAAGTGAATCTAAGAGTGTGAGTTAACAGACAGACTTTACATCTGAACTGAAATTTTTCTGTTGACTTTGTTTGACTTACACACTCTTTACATTTATTTGTTGATTTGTCAGTGTGAAGCACTCGGTGTACAAATTTGCAGGTTTGATGTGGTTTTTATATATTTTTTTAAAAATAAACTGATTAGACGTGCGGTCCGTTCGCACACCTACAGTGGAAGCCTGGAATTCAGCGGGAGAGTAGAGGTTGCTCCGCTGCACACAGGAAATTCAACTTCATTTCAAAACAATGACGGCACGATACAAAATTCTAATTTTTCTGCATTTGAAATTTCTCACTTCAAATGACCAGACGGGAATTATTATTATTATTATTATTATTATTATTATTATTATTATTATTATTGTTGTTGTTCTTTGTTCCAGCTGCTCTATGGGAACACTTCCACCTCTGACACTACTCCAACAACACGGACTTTACTGATGGAGAAACACACAGTTCCCCAGGCACCAGCTCCATCACACACACTCACACACCCTCACGCCATCACACACACTCATACCCTCACGCCATCACACACACTCATACCCTCACACACACCATCACACCCTCTCACACACTCACACTCCCTCTCACACCCTATACTACACCCCCCCACACCATACTACACCCCCCCACACTCCATACTACACCCCCCCACACACACACACACACTCCATACTACACTACCTCACAAACTCAGACCATACCACACCCCCTCACACTCACACCCCCCCTCAGACCATACTACACCTCCCCTCACACACTATACCACACCCCCCTCACACTCACACACCATACCACGCTCCCCACCTCTTCCGGACAGGAGTTTCCTTCACAGTTACCAACTAAATCCACAAGCCAAACTCAACGCAGTAATCTACTCCTGCTGCTTCGGAGCGAAACATGGACTAAAATATCCACCAATATATTTATGCACAACAGAAACAGAACCAGCACTGCTCTTTTTGCACGTGTGCATTTTTATGATTGCACTTTCCTCTTTATTTCCATCCGTTTTCTCTTCCGTGTTCATGTTTGTTTTGATTGTGCTGCAGGTTTCTGCTGTTATTCAGCCTCACACACGAACCTGCTGCTGGTTTCTCCACACTAATGACGTTAAGCTTGATTTTTTATACATTTCAGAACCACGACACTTCGCCCTAAATGCATAAAGTTGTCAGTTACTGTGATTATCCCTATGAGGAGGCGCAGTGCCATGACACCATGACTCCACTGACCAGACTGGAATTTTAGCACAAACATTACGACTTTTACAGGATCATTAACATCAACACTCAGCAAAGACTTACGCTTCAAGACTGACATTTAATCCAATCCTTCCGAAATATGTTGTAAAATCTTCTTCTGCACAATTTCATAATTAGAAAAAACCCTGATTTTATACTTAGCCAACTCGCTACCTGACGTCGCTGTCCTTGTTGTTTCTCTTTTTTTCCCCCCTCAACGCTATTTACTTCCGGGGTAATAGGAGAACTACTTCCGCTTTGAGTTGCTAACCGTTTCCGGAAGGTTAAAAAAAAAAAGTCGAAAGATTAAAATAGTTAATGAAATTTAAACGTCAGAAACGTACACTTAAACTTAAATGTCAAAAACGTTAAATATTAATGGAAAATAAATAAACAAATAAATTAAAATAAATTAAATATAATCCAAATCAACATGAAATGTCTGCGCTCACTCCGCACTCAGGGTCCTGATGCTGATATGGTATTAAAAAATTGGGAAATTTTCATGTCAGCTATAGGATTTGTTCAAATATTCTGCAAATCTTTGCAGAATGTGCTGTTGGTGACTTGCTGACAGACATCTCTCTTTAATGATCCCGCTGCTTGGGTGCTCTGTAGCCCTATTCGGACAGGATTTGTTTTTCCAGGCATATATAATACTGTACAAAAGTCTTATACAAAAGAAATGCAGTCATATATAGGTGACTTCAAAAATAATGAAATCAAATCTTCCTACTGAAAAGAAAAATACTACAAAATGCAGTAAACGATAATAAACTCAACAAAATATCTCTAAACAAACCAAGAATTATTATTATTATTTTTTTAAACAACCGCAGTCCCAGGTACAGTGTGTACAGCCAGGTTTAAAAGGAAATGAGCTGTAAGGTTTTCTGAGTATCTTGAAGAATCTGTCACAGTTCTTTTGGAGACTTTGACCACCACACTTGCTTTTTTATATATATACATACACAGTGGAACCTCTGGTCAAGAACCTAATTCATTCTGAAACTCTGTTCACAGCCCAATTTGTTCGCGTCCCAAACGCACAAACAGAAAATGGGAAAAAATTGGCGTGTACAAAGCGGAAGGGGAAAATGGCCAAAGCTGTGTTTGTTCAGCACCCGATTATGTGGTCGTGGCCAGATGCAAAATTTTATCGGATTTTGTGGCCGGGAACCGATTTGTTCGTGTTCGGAGGTGTTTGTAACCGGACATTCCACTGTATATATATATATATATATATATACACGTGTGTGTGTGTGTGTGTGTGTGTGTGAAAAGCTCGGCACAGTGGCTTAGTGGTTAGCACTGTACCATGTAAATAATAATGTTAGAATATAATGTTATAATATTAAAAGGAGGGAAGTACTACAGTGCAGTTAATTTATCACTGCAGTCAAGAACATATTGCAATAATCCTTCCATGCATCAGGATTGTGGGGAAGCTGGAGCCAAACCCAGCTGCCTTCAGGTGAGAGGCAGGGTTACACCCTGGGCAGGTCACCACTTGATCACAGTGCTAAAACAATGATGGACACAAATTCACACTCACATTCAAACCTACAGGCAATTTAGCATATCCAGGTGACCTAACCTGCATGTCTTTGGGCTGTGGGAAGATCCAGAGCACTCAGAGGAAACCCACCAAGGCACAGGGGGAACATGCAAACTCCACACAGAAAAGCTTCAGTCAGCCGGCAGGTTCAAACCCAGAACCTTCTTGCTGTCAGGTGATTGTGCTAACCAGTGCCCACCGGGCCACCCAATATCGCAACCGTACTAATCAGAATAATTATATAAATTAAACAAATTCAATTAAACATACAGCATCTCTGTTCCGTCAGAAGTGTAATGAATAACTAAAGGGTGATTCATAAATGTTTTAATAATCCGAGTGTAATAATCTGAAGGTTAATAATCTGAATGTTGTTGAAGTTCGCCATGGGGCCTTTGCATTTTCCACAAGATTTTTGGCCTTTTCTAACATTCTTGTTATTTATTCTGTCAGACTGCATTTTACATTATATCAGGTTTTAGTCAAGGTCCTGACATTCTCTATGTAAAATATTCACCACCACAGCAGATATGTGATGGGGGTCTGTGGTGCAGAGTCGTGTAGGTGTCACTTGCTTTTTCACATTGGTGTAGGTGTCGTCTCATAGCCCTCTAATCATTACTAAATAGCACTTCTGACGAAAATGAGAATATTTTTCAGGTTATGTGACACACCACGGTGACTAATTGTCCATGTAGGTTGACCTACAGACACACACACACACACACACACACACCCACACATACACTCCCACACATCCTCCTATCACCGTCAGCACCCTCTAATAGCTTTATATTATCACTCATTTGACTTATACTTCGGCATGATCTAATAGTCAGTTATACAATATATTGAAATATCCCATGTACACAGTGTAGTTAATGTTGTGGACACTTTAAAACACCGTCTCTGCCCGACCTGTGTCCTTGTCCTGGGATAAGACTCTTCAGACACGCAGCAATTTTCATCAATTTAACATAACTGAGGGTTTTCATCTCCCTGCGTATTTGATAAGAGCATATGTTTAAGTAATATGCAACCATTTTAAAACTATTGTCTATAATTTTTAACATATTCAGACCCTGTGTCTATCACAATGAGCATCATGAATTTGCTCCCCTCCCCCTCCCCTTCAAATAATGAATATGATTATTTAAGTGTATAATCCAGACTTCATTTCCATTAGCTTGGTAGAATGAACAACCACCTCTAGTTTAAAAAAAATGGACTTGTTTAATTCTGCGTTAATTTGCTTTCATTCAACTCCTCCATCTTGCTAAATTCATGTTTCATTATGATTAATACTACTCATTCCCCTAGACTTATAATGAATCTAGTTTTGATCTGGGCTGTGCAAAATGACGTCACAAACAACATTTCATCCATTCATAACATTCATAATTATGCAAATTATGTGACTATATACATTTTTTACAACAGTGACAAACTCCACTGTGCCTCACAGTGATGACAAGCTGATTAGAGATGAAAATATACTCGCGTACAAAGTGTTTCATTTTAGCTTTCCCATTATTTTAATAATTTGTCACGCAGGTCAATTAAAACATCACGAAGAGCAAAAAAAATAATAAATCAGGGTCTTGTGGTCTGTTAGCACTGCTGTTATCGTATAGCATTATAAAGAAGTTTGCAGATCAAAAATAACAATAGGATTTTTAATTATGATGATGATTATTATTATTACTATTATCATTATTATTGTCGTTGTTGTTGTTGTTGTTGTTAATAATAATATAATAATGCAGATAAAAGATAACAATAGGATTTTTTTATTATTATGATGATGATTATTCTTATTATTCTTATTATCATTATTATTGTTGTTGTTGTTAATAATAATAATAATAATAATGATGATGATGATGATGATGATAATATCATCATCATTATTATTGTTGTTATTATGGCTATCATTACTAATATTATTATTGTCGTCTTTGTTGTTATTATGATTATTACTAATATTATTATTGTCGTCTTTGTTGTTATTATGATTATTACTAATATTATTATTGTTGTTATTATAATTATTATTACTAATATTATTATTGTTGTCATCATTGTCATTGTTATCATTATGATTATCACTGTTATTATGAAGATGATGATTATTACTATTATTACTATTATCATTATTATTATTGTTGTTGTTGCTGTTAATAATCATAATCATAATAAAAAAGGATGATGATGATGATAATAATATAATCATCATTTTTATTGTTGTTATTATGGCTATTATTACTAATATTATATTATTGTTGATATGATTATTATTATTACTAATATGATTATTATTATTGTTGTTGTCGTCGTTATCATTATGATTATCATTGTTATTATGATGATGATGATGATGATGATGATTAATAACATTATTGTTTCTGTCCTCAGGCCCCTCTGCACAGCCCGCGTCGCATGCGCATCGCATTGACGTCATGGGGGAATCCCACCAATCGCGCGTGCGTCACGCGTGGAATCTTCGCAGACGGAAAGAACTCGATTAGCCCCGCCCACCGAGGCGTTCCTCACCATGGCAACGGCTGCAGCTCTTCACCGTCCGCGAGCCCACTTTAGTACACTAATGAGCGGATTGTAAACGAGCTTCTCGGGCCTTGCTTGTGTTTATAGCTTTGTCACGGGACATTTCAGCTCACCCTGCGTGTTCTGTGCCGTATTTACACGCGGAAACGATGCTCGAGTGAACGCTAAGACGAGGCGGAGAGAACCCCGGTCCACTCCCCGCCCCCTGCCCGCCCTCCCCTGGTGGTGAGGCGCCTTTAGCCGGGAGAGGAAAGCTCTTTTTCGGTCAGATGGCGTGCCGCAGTCCGCCCCCACATTTCTCTCGCCCACACCAGCAGCAAAAAGACTCTCATTAACAACCCAGATACTGCCAGCAAAAGGCAGCCAGGCAGGGACTTGGACGCTCCAAGACGAGCACTTTTCTCCTTTTATTTCATTGTTTACCTTCAAGTGGATTTGTGTACAAATGCTGGGATCCTGTGGCGCCAGTGTACAGCTGATTCAGGAGCACTAACCCTGGTGTGTGTGTGTGTGTGTGTGTGTGTGTATGAGTGTGTGTGAGAGAGAGGGAGGAAAGGCGAGTTTTCGTTTGGACGCAGACATGAAGCGTCACGGGTTTGTTCTGTAAACAAAGCAACAACAAACCTAGCCTACTGAGAAGGGGAGAAAAAACAACAAAAAAGACAACAACAAAAAAAAATCAGCACTAGACATAGAAAGTTAAAAGGGGACGAGGAGAGGAAGAGAGGGAGAGAGAGAGAGAGAGAGAGAGAGAAAAAACAACCTGTTTCGAAACTCCGAATCCTGAATCGGTTCTTTTGGAATCCCTCTGGGTAAGTAAGGAATTCTCACGTGGCCTTCTGTATATTTGATCTTTCTCATCATTCCGAATTAAATCCTCGTAATCCTACTCAAGTGTCGTCTGTTTTGGGGTTTTTGGCACGGCTTTGGGTATTGTTTTAGCGAACGAATCGATTCTCGTGAACGACTCTTTTTTTGCGAATCGATTCTGATTCAATTGAATCACATCACCTAATCTAAAACCACATTGTAAGTGTACTATATTGCAAAAAAGTGTCTTCTCACGTTTAGTTCCTGTATAATGGCTAAAATAACGAGCTAATACATGCAGTGCTGTAGGTTTTCTTTATGTTGTTGTTGTTGTGCCTTTATTCCAGTTCGGAGTTGCTCTCATAGGTAGCTCAGTATTATTCAGTCATCCTCAGATATTCTAAAATGGAAATGTGCTTAGCAATCAGGAATGTAAACATAAACCTCACATGCATGCAAGAGACCGCACAAAAATGTTCCTGTATTGCTTACACATTCAGTTCAGTAGGAATGAAAAGCAGTACTAGGTAAAATATCACAACATGTACACTTTCTTTCTTTCTTTTTCTTTCTTTCTTTCTTTTTCTTTTTTTGCTCATGTTCGGACGTGCTTTTCTCATGTACACGGTTACTGCTTCAACTTGCTCCTACGACCCATGAAGCCTGAATTTACTTTTATTTTATTTTAATAAGGAACATCCTGCTTAGGAGATATGTGTTATAACATGCATATCATATTACTACTCTATAACACATACATTACTATATTATTATATTACGATGTGTTTCCAGTATCAGGTATAATATCTGAAAACAGCTTCACTTGGATCAGAAAAGTCACACACCCTCTTCACTGTACACTTCAGACTTGGACTAAGTGTAATATTTCACACGTACTATTATTCATGGATGCAGCCTCGAGGTAGTTACTAAAAAAAATCAACCAACCAAACAAACAAACAAAAAACAAATTAGTGATCCGTACGCACGTCCCTACATTTATTTAACCCTAACTGTAAAATCTTTATTCTAAGCAGTGACACATGGTGAAAATATAATTACTGGAATCAGAAATGTGCTGTAAGGCCAGCTTGTCACACAAAGAGTTGTTCATGAGCAGAGGAATTTGAATCAGAGTCACATATATAATTAAAGGTGATAAATTTAACTCTCACTTGGTTCTCAAGATCAATCTCCACCACATTCCCTGCATTTTTACTTTTTCTATTGTTTGTCTTCTGAAGAACATCTCTGTTCTAACAGACACATCTCCAAAGAGACAACTCACATGTTTCCTGAATGCACTCTGTAATTATTCTGTGAAATCGTGAAAATGTACACAAGTCCTAGTTACAGGGACTGGAACACACCAGACTAATGACTAACGCTCCAGCTTTATGTGAGGATCCAGTTATATAAACTTCAAACGCTTGTCTCCTAGATTCAGCCGCATTTACAGGATTTCGTTCTCAGAAATGTAGACACCAGTGAGAGTGAGATAACTACGTCATGTGGGCGTGTGGGTTGTTGTGTACTGTACGTGTAAATGGGGGAAGGTGCTGATGTTTGTTCTCCTTTTTGTGCGCCGTCAACCGTGTACATGGTGGAGTTTTGAAGTCAGTGTTTCTTTTAAAATAAAATTTAAAAAAAAGGACGAGAAGGAGGTCATGTTTAAATCTGTTAATAAACACCAGTGATTCTTGTATATTCTGGTTATTCTAACACTCCATTCTAACAATACATATAGCAACATTATGACAGGAAATAATAATAATAATAATAATAATAATAATAATAATAATAATAATAAAAACCCACTGTGTTATTCATTATTTAAATTTCAGGACTAAATTTAGGACTCCAGGTGAACTGTACTTTCCGAATAACCACAGATTATCAGTCATGACCTGACATGTGTACTTTTACTGAGCCCACTCATATGAAAATGATGAAAAGCCATAGGCGTCTGTAAGGATAAGGGGGTGGGCGGGGTCGTGGGTTGACCACAGATGATAACGACATCATTTTCACTTACCAGCAATTAAAACGTTTTATTTTGGGATAAAACGTGAAGTTTGGCCCACTATATTTTATTAAAACAAACAAAAAAAGTTTGAAAATCAAAATATTAAAATATATACAGTTGATATCTGCAGTCTCTTCAGGCTACTTTTTTTTTTCCTGGCCCTGAAATAAGCTCCACCCCCCAGCCAGAACCAGCTGCTCATCTGTGCAGCAACTCATCACGCATGCATAGATTAAACTGAAGAAGTGTTCAATTTAGCTGCACTTCATCTCTCAGGGAGCAGAGGGCTCCAAAAGTCACACATGCCTCCTTTAAATAGAGTGAATTATATCAGGTTTGATTTAGAATGGAGACTAGGCCTCGACTGAAAACACGCTGGTCAGCAATGCCTGTTTTTGGGCAAAAAATTGAATTCTTTGATGTTTTCAAAGCACAAACTGTGGGCATTTTTTCCCTACTTGATCAAACTACAACATGTGTCTTATTATAACGTTGAGAATACTCGTAAATATCAATTTAGGTAAATGGCAGCAACTGGAGCAAGGAATTACCATGAAATTGTATTCCTCCTTGGAATTCCTGGCTAATTTCCAATTTCCACGAGTGGACTCCTAGTGAGACTAATGCATTTTGCTAGTTTTGCATCTTTCGATTTTGACGAAGCTTTTGGTTGTCGTGTTCGTTCAGTTGTAGGATGTCGGTGCCGCGGACGCTGGGCGAGCTGCAGCTGTACCGTGTGCTGCAGAGGGCCAACCTACTCATGTACTATGACACCTTCATCCAGCAGGGCGGCGACGATGTGCAGCAGCTGTGTGAGGCCGGAGAAGAGGAATTCCTTGAGATCATGGCTCTGGTCGGGATGGCCACCAAGCCCCTGCACGTGCGGCGCTTGCAGAAAGCCCTGCGCGACTGGGCCGCTAATCCTGCCGTCTTCAACCAACCCTTGACCTCAGCCGTGGGAGGAATCCCGCTTTTTAAAATCGACGGCATTATGGGCTCGAGGAAGTCCTTGAGCAATGGCCAGCCGGCGTCCCCTTGCGACAGGGAAGATCAGGGCGCTTGCCTGACTCCGCTCCGAGATAACGGCAGTCCGAGGAGCCCGTGCTCCCAGGCATCGCCACTTCCTCCGGATCATCACCTTTACAGGGACAAACTGTCCCCCATGGAGCCTCACTGGCTCAGTCCGGAGTTAGATGGGAGCGTCGGAGCGGAGGAAGACCAGCCCAGTCCGCCTTTGCCTCTTTTGGTCCACTCCCGGAACGTGGGTCCCTCGACGCCTCCCACATCTTCCTCCTCATCCTCCTCTCCTTGGCCCGGAGGACAGCTGGACGCAGACACAGTGAAGGCGGTAGGGGAAAGCGTGGAGCGCCTGTTCAGAACGGTGCCGCACACAGACACGGCCGAGGTGAAGAGTCTCCTCAGGCTGAATAAGAAGATGGCCAAGACGGTGGGTCACATTTTCAACATGGAGCCTCATGACAAGAGCAAAGAGGAGGAGATCCGCAAGTACAGCCTCATCTACGGACGCTTCGACTCCAAGAGGAGGGAGGGCAAGCAGCTGACGCACCACGAGGTAACCTGACGCACCGCGGTTAAGTTTTGTGGATTGCTGATGGAGTTTTTGACTCTCTGTGTCATATTGTTAGCTACGAACCTGGACAAAAAGAGCTACAAACAGTCGTAGGTGTCTTTTCATGCCGGAAACGCTTCGTTTCTCAGTACATGAGACATTACAAGTAACAGGGTTAAACTCTGAAGGCGGAGCTACATGTTAGAGGTGCTGATTTCGTGTCGTTGTGCTGTTGCCATGATGCAAACCTAAAAGCTGTAAGCTTCCCATTATTAAGCAGAACAGAAGCAAACTTCAATCCCATACACGGCTTGGCTCGTGAACTACATTTGGATGAATAGGAAGCTGTGGACATTTTATTTTTAGTCAGAGCACTGCTACAAAAATGACATTTTGTGCTCCAGGAATCCCAGAAGAGCTGCACGAGAGCAGCTGTGATGGAAAAAACAAAAACCCAACCTTTAGAAAATCAACTTCATAAGGAACTTCAAGACGGGCTGCGAAAAATGACTAGCTAGCACGAGTGATCATTAATAAATCATAATAAAAACTAGCAGCCAGCATTAATAAGTCAGTCCAAAAAGTCACGACACTGAACTGAACATCCAAGAAGAAAACGCTAGAGATAGTTATCACATCACAACATATAAGAGCCAATCGGGTCCTCGTATGCAAATGACGCCCATGAATGGGGCGATTCCAATTTGCATATTCATATAATCTAGATTTATTTTTGTTTGTTTGTTTTTTAGTTAAACTAAAGTGTGGGCATAGGAATGTGTTCTCCTATATAGAACAGAATAATCTTAAAAACAAAATATTCTTGTTGGCTTGAAGTTTTAATAAATGAACAGCGATTCCGTATAATAATATTATATTATTGATTTATATTATGTATTTATTAATATTCGGTTTATTAACAAGCTTCATCCTGCCCGATGAGATTAAATAGTGTGTGAGACCAAAGAGCTCAAACCACATTCCAGCTGCTGAAACATGACAGTGGACATGAAATAAAATGATCCTAGACACAAGGTTTGACATAAATGGAGAAACCGTATTATTTATGAGTGGCGTTGGAGGGGGGGGGTCAGGTCTGAAAACGTTTACAGCACCGTCTGATATTTCGGACAGATTTTGTGATGAATGTAATGCTTACAGGAATACACTGCTAATTAAGCAGCTAATCAAGTCATAGACTCACTGTTTGTATCATTCCTGCTCAGATGATCATCAACGAAGCGGCGGCGCAGTTCTGCATACGTGACAATGCGCTGTTATTGAGACGGGTCGAGCTTTTCTCACTGGCCCGCCAGGTGGCGAGGGAATGTGCCTACACCTCCACGCTGAAACACAGCAGGTCAGGAGCTACCACGCCTTCAAATGACGCAAAACACTTCAGTGAAACAAAGAAATATCCCAAAGTTAATTTTAACATTAGCTTCAGAACTTTTTAGATTCCTTCTGTGAGTCGGGACAGGAGCCAAGCTCATGAAACCCTGCTGCTGTGTGTCTGATTTTTTTTTTATTATTACTTTTAAAATGTTTTTACATGTTATTTCTTTATTTCCTCTGTCACATGTTGATATTTTTCAAGTTTGTAAAACAGATTAATAGATTATAGTCTTTATGAATTAAAAAGGTTGTCACATGATTACTTATTTTAAAAAAAATAGTAATAATAATAGAATGATAGCGTTAATAATAATAATAATAATAATAATAATAATAATAATAATAATAAATTTACTCTGTTGTTTTAGGACCAACTCTGAGGACTGTACCAATTCCTTTACAGACAACAGCGCTCCGAAAAGAATCAAACTCGAGGTTGGTTTACACTCTTATTATTATTATTATTATTATTATTATTAGTATTATTATTATTATTATTATCGTTATATGCCATATTATATTAATATTCAATTCACTAAAAAAACTATGAAACCTCCAGGTCTAAAACAATAATAAATTTGGATATTTGAAAGCAGGCCATTTTAACAACAGTGTGTAAAATGTCTACTTCATGTCCTTCAGTAATTTATCATGTCGCCCAGCCGTTCCGCGAGCCCTGTGATTGGCTAATGAGCGTTTTCTCTTCAGGTCACAGATTCAGACGGTATTATCCCGATACGCGGGTCGAAAAGTGCTGACACGGCGATTCACGGCAGCCTGAGGTCAGCGGTGGACGACGACAGCCTGTCCGGGGAAAGTCTGGACAGTTTATCTCACGGTAAAATCCAAACTGTTCTCTGTTCATAATAAAAAAGAAAACGATGTAGGAATATCTCACGGCTGCGCCCCGACACGTGCTGACATGAGTGATTTATGTATTTATGTGTAGTAACCGCCTAAACTTTTATCATAACGTTTTAACGTTAGACGACATTATGTGATATTACAGGATATCTTGAATGTCTGCAGAAATGTATGGAGTAATCATCATCACGAGATAAAATAAGTCAAAGATCATTCAGCTTATCTCTAGACATTCAGACACATTTTCCAATTGTGAGCTTGAAACTTTTCGGAAACAATTTTTCATCTCTTCGGTATTTGTTTTGTAATCTTTTAATAAGAAATATTAAATACACACATAACTTTTTTTTTTTTTTTTTTTTACAGTGGCTTCGACCTTTACGATTAGTTTCCATCCGTGTTGTCAGGATTGTTAGACGTAGGTTTGATATTATAATTTTTTTTTAGTAAAACATTTGTCTCTAAAGCCTTTTAAAATAACGTTTCAGTCATGAAATTAAAGCAGTGTTTCAACCAGAATACACTGTAAGGACATCAGCGCACGAAAAACCCTTCAAATTATTCCTAATTTCTTTGCTCTGTCTTTGTGCAGGTACACTTTTTTTTGTGAAGTGAAACTTTTAACCCGAGATTTAACATTACGACTAAATTGCTTATTACTGTTCTTATTCTGACACTTCTGTCTCCATGGTAACCCATGTTTTACACACGCTGAATATTGCGTTTACCAGCACGTGTCCGGTCCGTGTTCAGGACCTCGATGTTGGCCTCTGACGCATCACTGTCTTCTATTTCATGTCGTTTCTTTTTTTTTTTTTTTTTTGCAAGTATCACGTCCACCATCCGTTTGTGATGAAGAATAACGGTGTTGATGAGCTGCAGTGTGTGTGTGTGTGAGAGCGTCATCCTGTCTCTGTGTGTGTGTGTCCTGATAGATGTAGGGCCTCACTCTCTCCCCTCGTCATCCCCCCGTCCCCTCGCCGACACCATCGGCCCCGTCACCTGGAGTCGCCAGCTCATGCAGCAAACGCTCATGGACGAGGGCCTGCGATTGGCTAGAATGGTGTCACGAGACCACACGGCCAAGGTCAGCCTAGGGTCAGAGAAGAGACAGACTTCAGGTGAATTCTGCTCTACATGATATTAGTTTTGTTTGCTTCACTAAAAAAAATAAAAATAAAAAAATAAAAATAAAAAACAGATGGATTACGGGCAGCCGGGGATGTCTCTTACGTTTGAGTTTAATGTTAAGCGGGCGGGGCTAATCTTAATTAACGCTTGTGTGTAAACTCCACCCTCAACCCAGAAAGCTACCCGGCAAAAGCGAGGACAGCGTAGCCAGCGTTAAAAAATAATAATAATAAAAAAATCGAACACAGGAGACAAACTTGCGATCGAGTGCAAAGTAGTGACTCAGGGCGTGAAAGCTAATCTAGAGCGTGAACGCTAACCTAGCAATCCAGGGACTGAAAACTAACTTAGCAAGCCATTGCAAACAAGCCGGGGAAAGCGAACTAGCTGGGAAAAGCCAACCTAGCAAAAACATAAAACTCCTAAAACCGAAACCTCGTGCGCAAAACGAACCGGTGCTTGAAGGCTAAACGGGAGCAAAATTGTAGCAAAAGTGCAAAACTTAAACACCTAAGTTAGTTTGTGCAGTTCGTACGGTTGACCAGTCCTGCGTTTCAGATGGAATCTGATCATTTAAAGGCGCTCGTTAGAATAACAGGCCACGCCCATAAGTGTGATCAGACGGCTCAGCTGCTGTTTGAGAGATTTATTCATCACATTTGTGTCCTGCTTTTCTTATTCAGATTTCAGTCTGGATTTTAAACCGATAAAATAAAAATGATTTATTTATTTGTTCGATTTTGGGCCGGATCTCCCATGACTTTTAAGGTCTGAGAAATGCTTGTTGAGCAGCTTTATTTAGTGTGAAGTGATTCTCCAGCAGAAACAGTGAGAGCCTGTGTGCTTACGTTAAAAACTGTAGCCTTTGAGATGCAAACGCCTTTGTAATGCGATGTCACCATGGGGTGGTGGGAGAGAGGAAGAGACAGAGAGCGAGAGGGAGAGAGAGAGAGAGAGAGAGAGAGAGAGAGAGAGAGAGAATGCTGCATGGGCGGCTGGGGCCACAGGAAGTAGCGCGTGGGCGGTAAATTGGAGCTCCCCCCCTGCCTCTCTGACGTCAAAGCTCATGAGAAATGTGTGAGCAGAGGGCGGGATGGATGGATGAGGAGAGAGCGGGGGCGAACGAGTGGGCTGGAGTGAGAAGGGCGTCGCATTGACTCATAGAAAGACGGAGTAAAAATAAAACGCGTGGGCCAGGGAAGGGTGCAGTCTCTTTTATTTCCTCCTCTTTTCCTCCCTTAAGCTTAATGAGGAAAAGATGAGCTCGCTAACACGTCCTCTTCGATTTCTACATATCTCTTAATTTCATTCTCTGAACGCAAAAAAAAAGCCCCCACAAAAATACAAAACCCTGGGATGTCGGTTCACCGTGCCTGTCGCTCCTCCTGCTCTTGTAAACCTCGCTCGCTCATCCTCTCTCTCTCTCTGTCTCCTCCACACAGTCTCATCTTACACAAGATCGCTGGATTGGCTCTGTTTAACTTTAGACACTGGAAAAGGCTTGATTGACAGCTCGGAATCCTGCCCTACTATTCGCCGTGATCATGATATTACAAAAAAAAAAGAAGAAGCAAAAAACAAACAAAAAACCCCCCAAAAACTTTGGATTACTTCTGATTCCTGCAGGAGTTCTACGCAGGTCAGGATGATCAGGAGCAGATCAGGGATCTGTTCTGCATTCGTTCATCGCACGTCATACGTTAGTTTTTTTTTTTCTCCTTTCCTTTTTTTACTCTTTGCACCGTGGCTGTATCTGATCTTTCAGATTATTATTATTTTTTTTTTTAACAGTGATCAGTCGTCATCTATTAAAGAGAACAGAGATTATATATTTATGAAGCCATCTTTAAACTGCTCCTTATATATTTTTGCTAAATGCTTGGGTTTGATTGTCTTTCTGAATGCTCTAAAGCTGAGGGCGTTATTGAGACACGATTATTAAGTGTTTACAGATCGCATGCGTAGTTTTCCTCCCTGCTTGTGCTAGTTTTAATTTACACGCCAATGCTTTTTCTTTCTTTTTTTTTTTTTAAATAAAGAAATGCACTCTTCACATTTGTGATCTTACGAGGACCCGATCCGTGTCTTTATTACCTTAGTCTCCTTTTATTCATCTTCTGATGCAGGGGGGAAGCTGGAGCCAATCCCAGCTGACTTTGGGCGAGAGAGAGGCGGGGTTACACCCTGGGCAGGTCACTAATCCGGCGCAGGGCGACACACAGAGACAGACAACTGACAGACAACAGACATTCACACTCACATTCACACCACGGCCAATTTAGAGTCACCAATTAGCCTAATCCCCTCTATGCATGTCTTTGGACTGGGGGAGGAAACCGGAGTACCCGGAGGAAACCCACACGGACACGGGGAGAACATGGAAACTCCAGGACTTTCTTGCTGTGAGGCGACAGTGCTAACCACAAAGCCTCCGTGCCGCCCAGGCTCCTTTTCATTTTTTCCCCCGATTGTAATTAATAAATAAGGAAAGCAACAGATGGTCGCTAAGACAAGGCTAATGAGACTAAAAACCAAGCCCTGTTACACCTTTAAAGTTACACGTCACCGTCTTTCAGTTAATATAATGTCTTGGTTCATACCAAGTGGTGAGAAATGTAAAAGTAATAAAAGGGAAAAAATGGAAATAGGATTTCTTTATAGTGTTTACATGACGATTACTTCGTCCAGAGTTTACGATGCCAACATGACAACGGATATTGACAGGCAACTCCTAGATTAAAAAAATTGAATTAAAACACTGTAATAATTCATTTATTTATTATATATATAATATAATAAATGAAAAGTATTATATATATTAAAAAAGTATTAAAAATCAGATAATGAAGAGTTTCCTCTAAACTCTTATTCTGAAAGTCACCCTAAAGTTTATAAAACCTTTATCTGTACATGCAGACTTTTAATATTTTCTTTAAAACGGGAAGCTATTTCATCGTAACAAAGAGCAGCCAATCAGGTTCTAATATGCAAATGAACATCAAGTGGCTCTGGTTTGCCAGGGAACGGGGAGGGGCTATAAATTTGCATATTCATGATGTAATACATTCTGGGCTTTTTGTTTGTTCGTTTAATCACTTTTTTTTGGCAGAACCATCAACTTCTTTTTTCCTTTTATTGAGGACAGAACTTGCTGTTCAAAAAGACACTCTGAAAAAGGCGTTTTTCTGTTTTCACAGTTTGTTCTGTGCTCATTTCAAGTTCGCGTCATCTTTGTTCTGTTCGTTTCAAGTTTCCAGCAAAACCGATATAAAGAACGCTGTGTGAAAATGATTTCTTATCCTCCTCCTCCTCCCCGCAGAGCCGGAGGGTCGAACGTCCGACAGACGAGGCTTAAACGCGTCCCACCAGAGCAGCAGCCCTGCCAGCACCAAAGACGACCCTTAAAGGGACACCAGCAGGAGCCAGAAGTTGCCTTGCTGCTCATCTCAGGTCTCATACGACTCGAACCTTCCAAGGATTTTCACACCTGCTTTCCCGAAAACCGCCTCCTGTAGTTAGCACATCACAGGTCCAGTGTTAGAATGTTCTTCTGTTGTGAATCAGTGGCTGGATGAAGATGTGTGTGTGTGTCCTTTTTTGGTCCGAGTTCAGTACACTTCAGGGGAATCCCCAGGTTGCTGAGGGGGCGTGTCTCCATACACCATTATTGATCTGATGTGTGATGGACACACTTAAAGCATCCATGATCGCATACAATACAACATGTTGCAGTGCAATACAGCAATCATTATGTAAAGCAGCACACACACACACACACACACCTACACACACACACACACGCTAATGAAATAATGGAGTACCGGTAATACCTTTGACTGCCCTTAGGCACAAAGGCCACACCTATTTTACTGGCCTGCGTTTGAGATTCAAAGGCCACGCCTCCTGTGTTTGGACTGACAGGCACAGAGGCCACGCCTCCTTTCATCCGGCTTACACACACAGAGGCCACGCCTCATTCTTTGGACTGACACACAAAAGGCCACACCTCCATTACTAAGATTGACAGAAACAGAATCCACGCTTCACATCATTCGACTAAAAGGCACAAAGGCCACGCCTCCATCACTGAGACAAGGAAGGCCACACCTTTTCTTTTTTTTTAAGCCTGATGCGCACACAGAGTCTGCAACATCTTTACGAGGATTGATAAACAAAGGCCACACCTCTTTTACACACCTTAAAGCCTCGCCTCCTTTACACACCTTAAGGCCACGCCTCCTTTATTAGTACTGACCACGTCAGGCCACGATTCTTACTTCTCTGTCGTTCAGACTAACATTCGGTTCAGTTCAATTTTATTTGTTTAGCGCTTTTGTCACAAAGCAGCTTTTCAGAAATCCGGATATAAAATTGAAATTGAGCCCTGATGGACCAATAGGCACAAAGGCCATGCCCCCTTCTTTTGTTCCTGATGGACATAGATCATGAATATCTCCGACTTCTCTGAAAGCCCCACGCCGTAGTGCGTTAGGGAGAAATCCCACTAGTTTTGGTGTCTGAACGACCGACCCTATCTGGTTGGAACAGATTACCCATAATGCACTTTGTGCCAGACTGTACTGAACTCTGGCCATAAAAGAGCAAGAAGGAGATTTACATTTCTTGTAAATACCTAGCGTACTTTCGTTGCTGTCACATCAGTAACGCAGTCGTAACTGTAGGTTCGTTTCTGTCTCCTGATTAACGGCATGTTAAACTTTAGTTTAAAAGACACGACATCGTGATAACGTACTGACACCGAGCCGAGTCCGCGCTGAACCTGCGCGCGTGTCTCGAAGTGTAAAATTAGATCGTAAAAGATGGCTAAAGGGATCCAGTTTTTAATTGTGGTTTAGCGAAAACGGTTTTAACACTAACGTACTAGACTTGTACTGAATCTAAGCGTCGAGCTGTAGTAAAAGCACGGGATAGTTTGTGTTATTTTATTTTTCATTTTAAAGGTAGAAAGCAATCTAGATTTAAATCCCTATTTGCCATGAGGACAGGATCATCCAGTAGGTCGTATGTTTTATGGCATCTTGTAGTAGAAATCGTTGTTGTCTTACTGCCATCAGATAATTTATTTTTTAATATTCTCAATAAATGGTATTTTATTGTTTATTACATGTATTTGTGTTCCTTATTTGGGCTGCAAGGTCAGTCGTTTCTGGGTTAAATCCTCGTTTATGTGTTGTGTTGCGATCCCACATTTCTCAAAATGGCAGAACGCATAGTAGTTGGGTTAGCGGTTGGTGCTAAAGTGTGCTTAGCTATAAATCTAATCATAGAGGGTTAAAAAAATAATAATTTACTAAAACATGAGCTAAAGGTTTATAATCCTGACTCTTTTGACTGGATTTCAGCTGTTACTTCGCCTGTACGCTGTCCGTTTCAGATAATCGCGATGAACTAGCAAGCTCAGTCATTTGCTAGCTTATGCTGCTAGCCCTCTACACTCTGTGCATCATCTACGACTTTCAGTGATCATGTGAATTCAGTGTGCAAGTATTTAACAATACTTAATACAGTAACACTGTAGTATAATGTCCACTTTAGATCTTTTCATCCGGTATTTGAGTTAAAGCATGATTTACACGTGCTAATACTTCTCGCTAACATTTTGACAACAACTACATGAGAAAAATAAATAAATAAACGATTTTCACATCTTTATGCTGCGTTCCATTTGCCTCGGAAGTTGGATTTCGGAGATGGGAATGTCGTCACACCCGACTTGTACAAACCGTGTCCCGTTTGTACAAGTTGGAAAGCCAATATGGACGCCTCCAGGAAAACCACTATTGCGCTCGCTCTTTTGTCCTTTACTGATGTTTTACTGCAAATCTAATCAAAATCTGTCCCTAATAATCTAATCTCATCCTATTAAACATAACCTTCAAGTTTTAAACTGGAATTTCAGCTTCCTTTTAGGACTTTTCCTTAAATGGGGCGCGGTGGGGGAAGCCAGGGTCACTCACTCCCGGGTAGCACAGATAAAACTTGGACAGTGCTGTGTGTACGCCTGATTAAATGACACAAAATTAGACAGAAGGTTAATAAACAATAAAACAAATCATAAAAATACAGCTTTCATTTGCTGTTCAGGCAGGGGGCCGCCATTTTGGATTTTTTAGCTTGGGGTTGGTGAGGATCTCCCAACTTTTCTGGCATTCCACTTGACATTTCTGACTCAGAACTTGGTTATCGTTAGCATTAGCTAAAATTTTTAGGAGGTAAACAGTAGCTTAACAAGCTAGCAAAAACAATGCATGATGACTAGCGTGCAGCCTGCACAAGGCTAAATTGGAAATTACAAGCTTTCCTGACTAGTTAGTTAAACTTCACACACAAACACACGTATCACGCACATCTTGTGGTGAAATGAAAAAAGAAGAGGTTTATTTCATTTTCAACCGAAAAGGCGTCTTTGACATCAGCTGAATTTTCCGCGTCAAACTAACTGAATTTATGTGCCGCTCTCTTATAATGAGAGGAAAAAATAAACTGGAAGTTCATCTGAACCGGAGATAAATACAGCATCGTTTTGCTCACAGATGCCAAAATGGGGCAGGATGGCATTTTCAGCATCACTGAGCTCCAGCGCGTGCGATCTCTGCTCACCGGAAGATGCAGCGCTAAATATAGCGAGCTCCCCGAGTGGCCTGTGGTGACGTCACGGCCATGATGGAGTTACAGTACATGGACGACAGGATGATATTGTTCTTTTATATCCACATTCGATATGATTCCTTCTCATCACAAAAGACTAACGAGAAAAGCTTTGTCAAAGCAAATTAGCCCATTAATACCTCATTGCTCATAATACTGGCTTATGAAAGCAATGGATATTATTATCTTTTAAATAATACCACGATGAAGCAATGCTCTGGTATTCCCTACACACACAGGGCAAAATCCATATCCAGTCTGACGCGATGTCTAATTAGCACATAAACCTCACAATACGTGTATATTCAGCACATATCATATAAAAGACCCGAGCCTCATTGTTGATGTTAATCCTCGGTGATGTTAATCCCTCATCTGCGTGATCGGGATGGATTATGGAGTCTGTTCACAGCTGGTGTGCTGCTGTGCATTGGGGATGCTCTCAGTCAGTTTTATTCACCGCTCCGTTACGCTTCATCCTGATGCGAAGGAACTGATTTAATCGTTTTTAAACGTGGAGGTCTTTAACTGCTCTCAGTTAAAGACATGGATAACGCTGGGATGAATAAAACTCAAGAAGCATGAGCTAACAACAACAACAGCAGGAAAAGATACAGTATGTCCAGAAGAAAACACTCCATGTCATGCTCTTAGAGGGAAATAATCAGCAACAGGGTGGGGTTACAAAGAATGCCGCATTATACCCAAAAGTTCGTCAGATTTTTCTACAACAGTACGTCCCTGAGTGTTTTCTTCCTCTTACACTTCAGCATTTTGCCCACTATTACAGGTTATTATTATTATTATTATTATTATTATTATTATTAATAATAATAATAATAATAATATATATTATATAAAATATAATAAAAATAAAAATATATATTATATTTTTGTTCAGTATAATAAAAAAAGACATCATATATACAGTGAACCCCTGCCTATCACGGGGGTTATGCCCCCCCCCAGGTGAAATCCGCGAAGTAGCGCCATCACATTTATTTTATTATATATATATATATATATATATATTAAGGCTTTATAAAACCATTTCCACTCTCTTATTAACCTTTCCCACACTCTTATAAACACTTCCTATGCTGTTAAACACTTTCTACACTCTTAAACATACGTCATTTTAACAACAGTTAAAATGCTACATGCGTTCCTTCTGCTGGTGAGGTCACTTCCTGTTTACAGCCTGTTTACACCGCCACTGTGTATTCATGCGCTGATGAAATACAGCGCATACTGTTTTATTTCGATTTAAATGTTCTTTTAATGTTTGAATTAACTTTTATTTATTTATTTATTATATTTTATATTCCAGAGTCCCGGGAAAGCCAAAAAATTCCACGAATCAAAATTTGAAAATTCGCGATGCACTGAACCCGTGATAAGTGAACAGCAATATTGCAGGGGTTCACTGTATGTATATTTTTTAATATAATGTTGTAGAATATCCTCAAAAAAAGAGATCCTTTTCTCATCTACCTCATCGTACGGTACCTCTAAGCATTTGTTCCATCACCAGCCTCTCTTTATTCTCTCTCTTGAATTTAACACGACTTAAAATAAAAATTAAAAAAATAAAATAAAAATTTGCGGCTTGTCAGGTTACCCAAAAACTCGAAAGAAGTATAAACTCCGGTGTCCTGAACATATCGGGAAACTTTATAGGAAAAAGTTCCAGCTTGACTTCTGACTCTTACAAAGCCCTGACGCTGGAGACTCCTTACCTAAAGGTCACAGAAACACATTTCTCCTACACGTCGCTCTGAACGAGCTTTTACTACACATACAGACGTGGACAAAATTGTTGGTACCCTTCCGTTAAAGAAAGAAAAACCCACAACGGTCACTGAAATAACTTGAAACTGATAAAAGTAGCAATAAATAA
>JAQMCW010000016.1:1135061-1146089 GCA_030068335.1 Chrysichthys cranchii | reverse complement strand
AGAATAGGAACCTTCATGTCCCAAAAGAATGTTAAGATGATTTTCTTGGGGGAGGACTGACTTTTGAATTTCTTCTTTGCCGGAGAAGACGGATGTCTCCACTTCTTGCTTTGCCTTTTGCTCTCCGGGTTATCTTCACGTGATTTTAAAATTGCCTTTACTTTTTGATTCTCCCTTGGACGATACAGGTGATGTCTGAAAGCACACGTTGAAGAGCTTCAGCCCTAATCACACCGCCTTGTTTTAATGTGTGCAGGATATTTGGAGATCGTGAAGCTCTTGGTGTCATGCAGTGCTGACGTAGTGTGCAGAGATAAACAGGGCTACACACCTCTCCACGTAGCTGCTCTCAGCGGCCATGTTGACGTCGTCAAGCACCTGCTCCGCCTCGGTGCTGAGGTAAAACCTGTGCCTTCTACTGGCGTTTTTACTCTGCTTAGTGAGCGCATTCTGTATATGAACTCTGGAAAGCTGCTAAGTTTTAAAGGAGCAGTATGTAAAATTTAGCACAAGGTCAAATGAAGTTGCACCTTAAACATTGACTCGTCTTCCTGTTTTATTTTTTTCCCCCCCAAAATGCAACCCAGCCTCTCTGGTAAACCTAGTTATGCGTTTAGGGTTGCTTTTGAAAGGGCGGAGCTAATTTCAGGGCCAGAAAAATCCAAACAAAAGCCTTTAATAAAGAAATACACAGAATTCTTTACATACAAGGATCACAAACGACAGGTTCTTTGAGGTGTTTATGAAACGATGTAATTGTTATCTGCAGATTTACAAATAAATAATGCCATTAAGAAGAATATTCTGAATAACAGGACGCTTACAGTGCTGCATCGTCGTCAAATTGTAATATATCAATATATCGTAGCATGGCTTCATCATATCCTTCCTCTTCTAATAGGAAGTTATTTACATGATTATTTACATGAGTTTTGATCGCTTTAATAGCCATAACGTTTCATCCAGTTTATATGAGGAGCGTCGTCAGTGTTGGAACTGTATTGAGAATACTAATAAATGGGTTTTTTTTGGAGTTGTTTAGATGAAATTGAATTGTATCTTTCTCCTCCAGATGGACGAAGCGAACGCGTTTGGGAACACGTCTCTGCACATGGCGTGCTACAACGGGCAGGAGGCCGTGGCCACCGAGCTAGTAAACCGCGGCGCTAACGTTAACCAGGTTAACGCCAGAGGCTTCACTCCGCTTCACTTGGCCGCCGTGTCTACGAACGGAGCGCTGTGTCTCGAGCTGCTCGTCAACAACGGGGCCGACGTCAACATGCAGGTCGGAAAACGGATTTATCGTGAATTTCACCGTTCAGAGATTGGGTTTTTTTATTCACGTTTTCAAAAAAAAACGTGGCTGAATCAGTGGCGTCGTATTTGCCAGCAAGAACTCTACTTTCACCCCTTGGAAGGAAAGATCCACGGGATGACCTCCGGCATTGTCCAGCAGGAAAAGCACTTTGAACTCAAGGCCTTTTTAAAAGTTTCGACATACATTAACTCAAGAGTCAATGAACTCTTTCCCACATTTTACACATCTCCCTGATCTCATCTGAAGTGAGGGATTCCTCAGGTTTTTTCTACGCTAGCGCGGATGTTGACTATACGAGTGAGCCACAGTCCCGCAGTGAGTGAGTGAGAGAGAGAAGTTGTGATCACATGAGGTTCGGCAGATGAAGTGTACGCATAGTACTCGTATCGCAAGACCTCGCTCGTTCATCAAGGCAAAATTTATTACAATTTCTCGCTCATCTTGCAAAACAGACCAAGTTACTCGCAGTCCAAGGTTCCACTGTAATAGTAAATATTTGTAATTTCCATCTGTATCCAGTAGAATTTTAATGCGAGTCAGCGTACGCTGATGATTAATGACAGTAAAATAAGGCTTCTTTTTTTTTTTACGTGTTATTACTGGGATATTAGTGGTGCTAATGAGTCGCGTTGCTTACTTGTGATTGTTTCTGTCTTTCAGACTAAGGACGGGAAGAGCCCTTTGCACATGGCTGCCATTCACGGGCGCTTCACTCGATCCCAGATCCTCATTCAGAATGGTACCGTTTAACTATAAGCATTAAAACAATATCAAAACAAAACAAAAGAAAATGACAAAAAGTCAAAGAGAGCAACCTTTATGTTGCCTTTGTGCACTCTTTATTAATAAATCTTTCTCTATGGAAGAATTGAACTGAATTACCACAAAAACCTGTGTGTGTGTGTGTGTGTAGGTGGTGATATAGACTGTGTGGATAAATATGGCAATACTCCGCTTCACATTGCTGCTAAGCACGGCCATGAACTACTCATCAGCACACTGATGACTAACGGTGCCGACACGGCCAGGTGACACACACACACACACACACACACACACACACACACTCACTCACTCACTCACAAGGTCAACATATAACACTCATACTCAGCTTAGCAATGAAACAGGTGACTTTAACTTTACAGGTGTAGTACTTTAACCTTAAATACTGTGTTGTTATTATTAATATTATTACTTTTGTGTTTATTTTTTTAGACAGGGGATTCACGGGATGTTTCCACTTCACTTGGCCGTGCTCTACGGGTTTTCAGACTGCTGTCGGAAGTTACTCTGCTCAGGTAAACAACTTAACATTTCCACAAAATGAGTCATTCTGGTTAAAACAACAACAACAACAGACTGCCTGGGAGCTAAAACGGTTCTGAACGGGACGTAGTTTTGGAACCAGTCATTTACAAGCTCCCACGGGGCATCATCCCATGATTTAACCACGAGTGTGAGTATAAGAGGCTCCTGAGAAAGACTTTGGACCTCAGTATATTATATTACGTTTTATTGAAGCAAATAAAGTAATCAGGCGAACAGCTGAAAGCTTTAATGTTTACGATAATGTTTAAGCTTTAATCATATCTCATCTACTTTCATTCTTTATAACTCTATAAGAATCGTTTTCAGATTTCAGATTTGAATAATATTTACAAAATCAAAAGTTAAAAATGTTTGCGATGATGAGTTCAACTTTTTTTTAATCCCTGAATAAATGCATAATTTATCAAAAAGCGTAATTTTCACATATTGGAATTAATGAATTAATTGCATGTATAAATTATATTCACAAAGGATGTCTATTAAAACTGATAACACGCTCGTCAAAAAAATATATTTTGAAAATCATATCAAAACAATATCTTGGGGATTATTCTAACATTATTTTCATGTCTCTTCCTCGACATTCTCACAGATGATTTTGTGTCTTGCGAGGAAATATGTGCTTAAAATATTGTTGATTATCAAAGCAACAGAATAATATTTACTTACAGTGAACAAGAATGCCCAGAAATAGGCTTAATCATCTTATATTTGTTGTTATGATTGTTTAATGATTAGAAAATTCTTCATCATAAATTCTTAGAAAATTCTTAAACTCCGCATGTTTCCGCTGAGGCTAGAAACATATCCGTTATGAGCACTGAAATGTAGAGTGTGGCTACTGATTATGTTCAGAGCATCTTCGACCTCATGAAGTTAATATTCTCCTCATTAATATTCAAATCGTATTATACTCCTTAATATTCAAATTCAGACGCACTTTATATACTTTACTCACCACTGATCTACTGATGTACTGATGTGTGTACTTTAGGAACATGTATTTTTAATTAAAGACTTGGATTATATTGAAATGGTATTTTGTGTGTGTGTGTGTGTGTGTGTTGCAGGTCAGCTATACAGTATCGTTTCGTCGTTGAGTAACGAGCACGTCCTGTCTGCGGGGTTTGATATAAACACTCCGGACAGTCTGGGGAGGACCTGTTTACACGCTGCTGCCTCGGGAGGGTATGACATCACAACATCATGACATCACAACCACTCAGTTACAACATTACATGCAATAACGCAGGAAAACATTGTAAAATGGCTAACGATTTGCTTTGTCCGGCAGAAATGTGGAATGTCTTAACTTGCTGTTGAGCAGCGGTGCTGACTTGACCAAGACGGACATAATGGGCAGGTAAATTATCTAATTAAAGGTGCAATAGGCGATATATATATATATATTTTTATTTCATTCTAGTACAAATAGCCTGGGAAAATCTGTAGAGTATTATAAAAATAAATAAATAAATAATAAAATTATGGTTTACGCCACTGCATGAAGCCCAAGCCTGTTTGGAAAACTGCCTTCCCGTCCATAGGGCGTGATTGTTTTTGGACGGGTCTCCTGTCAATCATTTTATAGACACGCCCCTTGTCATTCTGAAAAGCCTACTGGACAAAACATAAACACTCTGTGGCTTCAAAAAAAACTAATAAATAATGACAAGAAACAGAGTAAATGCAGAACACAACGCTGACAGATTTTACCGAACGGACCTTTAATTTGTTTCAACAGTATTAATGGTTGTGTGCAGTGTAAGCAAGTTAGTTCCTGTTCTCGCTTACGTTATAGGAGCCGTAAACAGTCCTTCCCTCACCAGCCACTCTTTTTAACCTCCTCTCTCCTGAAGATTTCGGAAAACTTAAAGTTACAGCTTTATCTCTACCTGTTAAAAAGCACTGATACTGGAGACTCCTTCCATATAAGTCCCCGTGAAGGAGCTGTTCCTATGGAAACAAAAGCGTGTTACGTCACCGTATACCATGAAGTATAGATAGTTTGTGGAATAAAAGACTAGTTAAAGATTGTTAAAGCGTTCACGATCATAACGTTCGGTGTGTAGGTTATATTCAGAGCGGCGTGTGTTTAATTTGCGTCTCTTCAGAGCTCCTTTGCACTACGCAGCAGCTAACGGGACGTACCAGTGCACCGTAGCGTTGGTGAGCTCCGGAGCCGAGGTGAACGAGCTCGACCTGAATGGCTGCAGCCCTCTGCACTACGCTGCCGCCTCACACACCTTCCGCAGGTACGCTACACACACCAGCGCACACACCCACACGCAGGAACACAGACTATTAAATGCTGAACGTTAACCAGATTAATTAATTAATGAGTTCTCAGTCTGGGCTTTAATGCTGAACTGGTTCATTGGTCTGGATCACTTTTGAGTAAGAATATACTGAAGTGTAATTTAAAGGGGAGGAAAAAGAGTTAAAAGACAGAAAGAGTTAAAATTTTGATTATTATTTTGAACATAAAGGTTTCACTGTTTTGCCGAACAGTCTTATGCAGGACATAAAATAAAATTGTTTTTATATTGTCTTTTTTTTTTTTTTTTTTTTTTACATTTTATTTTTTTTTTATTGGTTTTGTTGAGTCGTGCCGTGTGTAAAATGTAGTCTTGCTTTCATTGTGTATTGCATTTACATTTTCTCACAGTATAAAATGTAGAAATAAATGATTAAATGATTAGCGACAATCCCATGAACAAATAATGCATTTATGATTAAATTGCAGTAAAAATTATATAAAATGAATTCAATCATTCAAAAAGAATATAGACTTAATTCAATTAACTTAAAACGGAGTGAATAGATTAATTAAATCTATTATTTTTTTCATTTGGTCCATAGTGAATTTTGATTTCGTTCAAGAATTTTAACTTCGTTGTTTCACTGCGTCCTTATTGATCCATCCATCCATCCAAACGTTTCGAGAACAAACAAACAGTAAAATGCCACTTTAAGTTGCCTCAAGAACTTGTCTGTGTGTGATTTTTATTTATTTATTTTTTTTTACTTAAGGGAATTGTAGATTATGAGAAATTCCCAGCAACTTTTTAAGACCCTTTTGTGCACTTTCAGTTCTGCAGTTCGGAGTTTACAGCTGCTATAAGTTCATAAAATTGTGTTCTTGTCCATTTCTTTCCTTCCAGAGTCGACGCTGATGATCATCAGAGTGATATGCGAGATAAAGAAGCCCTGCTGTAAGTAACAGGTTTGACTGTTCTGAAATTGCTTACTGAGTAAGGCAGCAAGAGCTCAATGAGGACATGCTGCGTGTGTGTATGTGTGTGTGTGTGTGTGTGTGTGTGTGTGTAGGTGTTTGGAGTACCTGCTGGACAATGGAGCTGATCCGGGATTCAGAGACACTAAAGGCTTCGGTCCTGTTCACTATGCAGCCGCCTACGGCAACAGACACAACCTGGAACTGGTGTAGTTTACACACACACACACACTCACTCACACACACCATCATCATCACACAACTTTTATATGATATACACCACACGTACAGTACTGAAAGATTCGGTACAAAATGTGAAGAACAAACCAAAAATGATCTGAGGACTTCAGAATAGTGTGTAATTTTTCACGATATTATTTATATTATATAAATAAAAATATAATATTTTAAATAAATTATATTTTTAATATTTATCATCACATCACTCAGCCCTATATTCCAGGAATAAAACAGTCATTTAAGTTCAAATCAATCGTCTCTTTTGGAAAATTAAGAAAAGTGATTTTCTTATTTCATATTTATTTGTTTGTTTATTTATATTTTAAAGAAGCATGTTGGGGGGGAAAAATCCGCTTTTAAAATATTGCTGCACTTTTCTGAAAAATAATCAACCCGTTTCCACTCAACATAAAAGCCATGGTTAAGAATGCTTAGGCAAACTTCAGGTTTTAAAGTGAGTGGGATCATAATCCTGACGCTGAATGGCAATAAAGTGAAATTTTAAAATATAATAGCGATATCTCTGATGTAGTCTATGACCTGATTTATTTCAGCCCGTACATGATCTGTTTCTCACAGTTTGCTTTCCTTTAATGCAGCTCTTAGAAATGTCCTTTAACTGTGTGGGAGACGCGGAGAGCAGTTTTCCTGTCAGCCCTTTGCACTTAGCTGTAAGTGCCTGTTTGGACCACCACACACACACACACACCCATTTGTTTGAGAATGCTTTTTTTTTTAAAAACCTATTTTTATTTCATTTTTACGCTGAAACCGAAAACATACGTCTCCTTTCGAGGTGACGTTTTCAGTTTGTTTGTTTGTTTGTTTGTTTGTTTATCTACTAAAACAATTTCCATGGAACGCAGTGGCAGGCTAACAGCACGGGGCCAAAGACGAACCCGTTCAATTTTGGATCAGATCCAAGTCGCAGGGTGGGTTCACGAATATATGCTGCCTTACATTTGCCTTGGATGTTGTAATTTCAGAGCTAAGCCACACCCGACTTGAGCGCGTTTCATTTGTACAAGTTGGAAAGCCAATATGGAGCCTCCAAGAAAACCCCTATTGTGCTTTTGTCCTTTAACGGTGTTTTACCGCAAATCTAACCAAAATCTGTCCCTAATAATCTGATCTCACCATGTTAAACATAACCTTCAAGCTTTAAACTGGAATTTCAGCTTCCTTTTAGGACTTTTCCTTAAATAGGATGCGGTGGCAGAAGCCAGGGGCACTCACTCCCAGGTAGCCGTTAGCCATTAATTAGCATTAAGACCACCTGAACACAAACGTTACGTTACGTGGTATTTAGCGCATCAGAACCCCGTATCAATATGAGCACAGATAAAACCTGGACAGTGCTGTGTATATGATTGATTATATGAGACACATATAGACAGAAGTTTAATTAACAGGATAAAACTACAGCTTTCGCTTACTGTTCAGGCAGGGGGCGCCATTTTGGATTTGTAACTCTGGGACATTGAGGGGCTCCTGACTTTCAGAATCGGAAATCCGACTTCAGGGGGCGTCCCAGGTGACATTTCTGACTCGGATCTCGCATCAGTTTCAGTTTTTGGTCTTCGTGGAAGTCTGCGCTTGACACTGTCTTGCATCTTAAAATCCAGCAGATGGCGGTAACGTTCAATAGTGGCAAAAAATAGCCAGTGTAGAAATACGATGACTCCGTTTGGAAATCTGTTCAGAAATATAACGTGGTTGCAGATTTGCATATACATTAATAGAGGAGTCAGCTGTCGTCCTTGCCGGAGGTCTGCGCTTCTAGTTTGCATCTTTTTCCTTCCACATTTATTTATTTATTTCTCATATTGTCATTTTAATTTATACTCTTACCTCTCAGTTAGAAGAATGAAATTGGGTGATTGATCACATCTGATTATGTGTGTCTTTGGAGGTGTGCAACGGTCAGCGTGAGGCGGTGCAGCTCCTCTCAGAGACGCTGGTGTGTGTGGACGTCCGGGACAGCACAGGACACACACCTCTGTATCTGGCTGCTCAGAAAGGCTCCGTTTCCTGCGTGGAGGTTCTCCTGTCGCACGGAGCCTCGTGCCGCATCCGTGAATACACCAGAAAACGGACGCCACTTCACGGAGCAGGTTCCACTCTCATGATGGTTTCACGTTTGTTTGTTTGTTTGTGTGTGAGTTTTTTAATGGAAAACCTTTTAAAAGTGTGACCCTTTGGTCACAGAGCTTCCAAAGTTGAAAAAAGGTTTCAAGTTGCAGCCTGGCAGGGGTGGGGGGTGCTGGGAAGGTGGGGGTGGGGTTGCCGTTATCCCAAGAAAATTAACAATAGTGTCGATTTTTATCCCGATGATGAAGATGGTGTAGTTTGTAGGTGTATTGTGTATTTTCCTGTGCGTGTAACAGTGTGGTATGTTTGGCCTCTCCCAGCTGCCCGGGGACACACGGACTGCCTGTACGCGCTGTTGAGCCGAGCGGACAGAGATGACCTCATCGACCTCACAGACGAACAGGGACAGTGAGTACCACTCGCCCTCTCTCTGGTCGCCAGATTGTAACTAATCCGCCCCTTTAAAGTGTTCAGTGTTGAGTGCTTGTGCTTAGATTCGGCGTGTTTGTTGTGAACGTGACATGGTTTGCGTGCAGGACGCCTTTGATGTTGGCCACGCTGGGCGGTCACGTCGACTGCGTGCACATGCTACTCGAGAGAGGAAGTAAACCTGACGCAGGGGACAGACGCAGCCGCAACGCACTGCACAGAGCGGTGAGTGTGTTTCAGTGTGTGTGTTTGTGTATGAAACTCCCCCAAGCACACGACCAGACATGACCAGAGCAATCCCACTAACTACAACAAGAACAACAACAAAAATGCTGATTCTGAGTTTACAAAATGGCACCTGTGTGTGTGTGTGTGTGGTGTCATGTGATGCCCATCCCAGTGCCAAAAAATGGCATCTTGTATCCATGAGATCATTCACTGATGTCTGTGTGCGTGTGCATGTGTCTGTGTGTGTGTGCAAGGCGGTGCTGGGCAGTGTGGAGTGTGTGTCAGCATTGTTAGATCACTCAGCCTCCCCGCTGTGTCGGGACGTTCGGGGGCGGAGCTCTCTGCACTTTGCTGCCTCGTGTGGCCACACCGCGCTCCTGCAGCTCCTCCTCAGTGCCGCGGCTCAGTCCGACCCTCTGGACTCTCTACTGGACTACACTGGATACACACCTGCTCACTGGGCTGCTTATCATGGTGCGTGTGCAGACGCGCACACACACACACACACACACACACACACACACACACACACAATTAAAAGCGTGTTGACTGCATTATTGCACTGAAGAGAGATATATATATATATATCATATACACGTACACGTTATCGTGTTGACGTGATAAAAAAAATTCCTTTATTTTGAAATCCTGTTTGGAGGTGTGGCTAGCGAACCACGGGAACCTTTACGGTGAAATCCTGTTGGCACTATTGCAGGACAGCCGCAGGGACTTTTATTCTGAAAACACCCCTTGGTGCCATGGGAGCAGCACCCCATACTTTTGGATAGCTCTCAGATATGTAGCCCTATTTTTGTTTGATGATAAAATTTTTAATAAAGAGTTATAACAGAACCGATGAGCAGGACTGAGATAAAAAATCTTTTTGCAGGAACCTGATGCTTAGCATTTTGGATTTGGTTTCAGTTTGGAACCGAGTTTTTAGTTCCCTACACACAAACACACACACACAGATATATATAAATTAAATAATTTCTAAATAATCCAATAGGAGCCTTAAAATGATTAAACTGAATAATAGTAATAATAATAATAATAATGCATTTTAAAACATTTTAATCTTCTATATATATATAAAATTCTCTTTTCGCGCTTGAAACGGAAATGACGTCTGACCACAGAACATATTATCCGTGCGTATGAGCGGAAACAGCGTCACTAGCGCTTACATTTAAACTAATCCCTTCGTTTGTGGACGCCGTTTTTATATTGTCTTTACGAATCGTTATTATTTGTGTGAGAGTTATTTTACTGATATTGAAAAGAAGTAAACACCTGTTTGTTTAAGAAAACTTTGGTCTAAATATATAAAATTCTTTTGAATTCGCGTTTGAAACGGAAATGACGTATGACCACGATTTGTTGAAAAATAAAATTGGCAATTAACAAACTTATTTTATAAATACTGCATTTTATTTTTTCCCCTGCACTCAGTGAGCGAAGTCGCTGGGGCATCAGCTAGTATTTAATAAAAACCCATTATTTAATATTTTCAGGGCACAAGGACTGTTTGGAAATTTTACTTGAATATAAACCAATAAGTATCGAAGAAGGGAGTCCCTTCACCCCCCTGCACTGTGCACTGTGAGTATTTAACATCTGTTTACTGTCGATTTCTTTAGTCCTGAAGACACAAATGAACCAAAAAAAAAGTGAAAACACAACAAAAATAAACACTTTTGTTGGTTGTTGTACAGAATGAAAGGCCACGATGCTGCTGCTGAGCTGCTGGTCAAAACCATGGGAGCCGAAACCATCAACCTCAGAGACGCCAAAGGAAGGTGAGGGGCGCTCGCTGTGTGTATGTGTGTGTGTGTGTGTGTGTGTGTGTGCTTTGTTATTATTATTTACATCAGGATGTATTTCCTGGGAAATGTGAACTGCTAATTTAATTTAATGCAGTTTAATTAGTGACTCTAAAGTGTGCCGATATTAGGCATGTGCCGATTATTACTTATAGGATATACAGGGAACCCCGTTATGTTCCGGCACCCCCCGTGACAGGTGAAAGCCGCGAAGTAGCGCCGTCACATTAATTTTATTATTTATATATATATTAAGGGTTTATAAACCATTCCCACTCTCTTATTAACCTTTTCCACACTCTTATAAACACGTCCTATGCTCTTAAACACTTTCT
>JAQMCW010000016.1:1108947-1120426 GCA_030068335.1 Chrysichthys cranchii | reverse complement strand
TTGGATTTTTACAACATTATTGTTGAAATACACAGTCCTGAAAAAGGGACGTTTCTTTTTTTGCTGAGTATATATTTAAAATGTATGTATATATGTATGTAAAAGCTTATTTGAGAATTTGCTCAACCAAAATACAGTAAATAACTGCTTTAAATCTGAAAAGTATCAATAACCAGCTTGACCACATTGATCATGAAATAAACAGAGAAAGCACAGACCTATAAAACCACTAAACTCCATCTGCAAAGTACAAAATGGGCTATTAATATCACCAGGCTTGCTGTAGCATATGTTTACTTTTGGAAAGGAAAATCCCAGACTGAATGCATTTTCACAACTCTTCTCTCTCTCTCTCTCTCTCTCTCTCTCTCTCTCTCTCTTTGTGTCTGAGAGTCATTTTTAAGACGTCTTCGTAACTTGAGCTGGAGTTTGCTGTCAGAAAGTTTGCCACGTAAGCAAGGTTGCCAGATTGCTCACCATAAACACCCACCTTGTGCTTAACCCTGGAAAACCCAGAGGACCTTCTCATACCAGGAACAATATCTCCACGGGATAAAATAATGATCCAGACTCAGTGAACACAAAACCAGGTGGGTTTTTTTCCCCCTTTAACGAACCCTTTCCTACTACGTGTTATGAAACGGTCCTTATGAGACCTCCTGGGACGTCCCCTAACGTCCACCAACCAGTGAGTGGGTTGAAGTTGAATATGAGTGAAATAAAAGTTCGGTTCAGATATGACCCCGGGGGGGGGAGGGCTCCAGGGTTCAACCAGCTCACATTCCACACATACACAGTCTGGACTGTTTATTTTACAGCTTTGCAAGATCATCTATCATGCACCATTGTGTAACCATTTACAGTATTGTTCTCCAAAGTGATCTGAACACTGGAGGGATAATGCTCCACCTGGCAACCATCTGCCAACCCTGGCTGTGTAGTAGAGGAATGATGGAAAGTTTGAAAAGGACTTTGTGTTGAAGGATACATTTCAAGGACTGGATCTTTGTGTTTCTGCTCCGTTGCACATCATGTGAATCCGGTGATCAATCCCGAACAGGTCAGATGAACGCAGATGAAGAACAATCTCTCTTTTATTTATTCATGAAGGACAACAAAAGGATAAAGCAAGATGGGTGTTGTTTTTTTTTTTTTTTTTATCTCCAGTTGCTGCAGACCTGATGAAGTTCACCACGGAGTCTAATCCAACAGAAACACCGGATTAAGGTAGAAATGCAGCTTTCATCAAGAAAACTAGTCATCATGAGGTTTTGTCAGCTTTAACAACATCTTACTGTTTAGTGAACGGCAGATTAATTCAAACTGAATTCTGATTAAAGTTCTTCTTAAGCTCTTCACAAGCTGGAGCTACCTAACCTACTTACTGCTTACCTACTAACTAGGTAACCTACTTCAGGTTAGTTTTGTGGGTTTGGGGCTCCAACCTGCAGACTGCTGAAGGTTCCACTTGAATTGGTCTCTTCTGCATCACCTGGATCTCCAGCACCTGAACCTGAGGGTTCATCCAGGAGATCATTATTATGGTTAATTAACTGCCTTGGTGCAAAAAAAATAAAATAAAATAAAATAAATTTATAATCAATTTCTTGTTGAGCAATAATCTAAAAAGTATGTCATGTCCATTCCAGTGGACACAGGATCCCAGAAGGTTTAGTCTAAATTAAATGATAAATCCAGAAGGTTAGCAAGCAGCGCTAAGCAGGGCCTAATATTAGCCTGTATGCTGCTTCTAATGCTAATTAGCTAGGCTTTGGGGTTTCAGCAACCTGAAGTGGGATTAATTCAAGAGCATCAACAATAGGGTTGCCATGGTTACAGGTGATGTGAGCTCAAGGCAGGAAGAACATCAAAACACACATGACCCTGTTGTTGCTTCAACACACAGATTAATGATGGATTCTCGGTTTGTAGGTCTGTTTTTTTTCTGCACGAAGAATCCCTGCTGCTCATTTAATCAGGTGCCATGAAGCTCTGAAGCTCGTGAAGATATCTCCAGCATGGGTGAGTGAGTCTAATCTCCTCCACTCTTCACTTGGGTGTCTTTAGTATTGCTGGAGGAGCATGGGTAAGATCGGTTTTAAGCCTAAAAACAAGTTTAGTGGTTCAATAAAGTGTATAAGAAAATAATAATAATGAAATTCCACACAGAGCTTCTGAGGAGGTCGGGCTTTGTGGTGTTGGACACTGATGGCTGTGGGTTCACGTTCAAGGACAATATCAGTACACAAACTGTACAAACAACGTGCGGTCTGAGGGTTTTGTCTGTATTCTGCTCTGTTGGACAAAAAGCATTGGTGTGCTGAGAAGTTTTCGTTGTGTTCAACTGTGACGTCGTTGATTGTGTGAGGCTAAAACACTCGTAGAAACCCCCGCGAGAGGTCCCGCGTCTTCTGAGTTCTGGTTGTGGAGAGGGTAGGCTTTATAGAAGCACAATATTCTACAACATGAAAATGACAGAAAATTACAAATCAGCTTATACTGTAGGTCAGGAACCACATGGAACCTTTCTTTTTTTTTTTTTTTAAACTTAGGAACTGTAGACATATTTCCATCACAGGAACCTCTTTAGGAACTCGGCATCTGTAGGTATGTTTCTACAGCAGGAACTTTTTCAGGAGCAGAGGCACTGTAGGCATATTTCCACCACTAGAACATTATCAGGAACGTCTAAACTTTAGACATGTTTCTGCTGCAGAAACCTTTTCAGGAACTTTAGGAATGTTTCGACTAGAAGAACATTTTTAGGAACTCAAGAATTTTGGAACCTTTTCAACCCAGTAACTGTTTTCAGAAACTCAGGAACTGTCGGCACAAGGTCAAGAACATGTTCAGGAACTTTAGGCCCATTTCCACCTGAAGAACTCAGTTCCTTCAGGAACACAGGAACTCTAGGGATTGCAGTAATTCTTATTTATTTACTTATTTTTTTGGAACTCATCAACTGGGGGAACGTTTTTCACCACAAAAACACATTTTAAGTGCATTGTGACTGCAGGAACTTGGGACCTGTAGGCGTCTTTCCACTGCGGTATGTTTTACAGGAACGTTTAACGTTTAACATTTTCAGGATTTCATGAACTTTAGGTAGGTTTTGAACAAAGCAACTCAGGAACCTTAGGCACATTTTTTTTTATCAAAGCAGATGTTTCAAGAACTTTTGCCACATTCCTACCATCCTTTTATTAAAAACTCAGCAATTTTTTAGGAAATATCTCCAGTAGGAACTGGAACTGATTTTAGTTTAGTTGCAGGAGACCTTTTAATCAGAAAAAGGACTTATTTGGGTGGAGCTTTCTGTGCTATCACTGATTGGTCAAATGCAGATGCTTCACAAAATGACCAACTCACTACATCCAAGCGAAACCTAAAGTCAGATTTAGTCGGGAACCAATTTGTTCGTCTTCGGAGGCGTTCGTGACCAGAGGTTCCACTGTACCTAGTTTGAGACTTATATATTTGCCTATAATTAATAAACAATGTTAATAAACCGCCTCTCTTTGCCTCAGGTTGCTCTGTTGTAGTTGTCGCCGCTGCCGTATCAGCTCTCGGTGGTCTGGTGTTTGGCTACGAACTCGGAATCATCTCTGGTGCTCTGCTGCAGCTCCAGGTCCAGTTCCGGCTGAGCTGTGTCCAGCAGGAGGCAGTGGTCAGCTCCCTCCTCATCGGAGCCGTTCTGGCTTCCATTATCGGCGGCTGGCTGATTGATCATCATGGAAGGAGGACGTCCATCTTGCTCAGTAACCTTCTGATCGTTGGTGGGAGCATGATCCTGAGCGTCAGCATCTCGTTTTTTATGCTAATCTCCGGCCGTGTCATGGTGGGCTTCGCCATGTGCGTATCCTCGATGTCCTGCTGCATCTTCGTCTCCGAGACGGTTTCGCCCGAGCGCAGAGGTCTGATGGTCACTCTGTATGAAGTTGGTGTCACAGTTGGGATTTTGCTCGCATACGCAGTTAACTACGTCTTATCTGGAGCTCAGGCAGGATGGAGGTACATGTTCGGGTTGGCCGTCGTGCCGTCGCTTGCGCAGTTGGTTTCGATTTGGGTTCTGCCTTCTCAGCAAACGCCGGTCGTACAGCTCCTGAGCGAGAGCGGTGAAGACGGGACTTTAAATGGAGCGCAGTCACGCAAGAAGGCGTATACGATCGTGAATCTGTTCCAGCGGCGGGATAACATGCGCACCAGGACTGCAATCGGCCTCGGGTTGGTCGTGTTGCAGCAGTTCACAGGTCAGCCCAACGTGCTCTTCTACGCCTCCACCGTCTTTCAGTCTGCGGGATTTGAGAGTGACGCATCTGCCGTGTCGGCCTCGCTCGGCCTCGGGATCGTTAAAGTCATCGCGACGTTAGCGGCCATGCTGTGCGCAGATAAAGTCGGCCGGAGGCCGCTCCTGATCGGCGGATGCTCCGTCATGGCGGTCGGTTTGATGGTTATCGGATTCCTGAGCAGACATTCGGAGTTTGATACGGTCAACCACTGCAGCTCTCGTTTAAACGACACCACGTTACCGGAGATCGGAAACATCACGGCGAACGCCGGACGTTTGGACGCGACTGCATTTCCTCATGAAGCAGGAAAGTTTAATTGGATTATTTTGCTCTGCATGATGGCTGTCGTCGCCGCCTTTTCCGTGAGCTTCGGTCCAAGTACGTGGAATTCTGCTTCTATTTCAGGATAAAAGATTTACGACAATGTTTACTGCTCTAAAAAAAAAAAGGATAAAAACATAACATCTAGGCTAGTTTACTGTTTATCATGTTAGCATTGCTGATGCTCTGTATTTTTTCCTCTCAGGATGAAAAATCGAACGCTCGATACGCTCGTCGTTCAAGTGCTCACAGTCGCTGGGTAACGACTGCGGTGAAGCTAACTCACGTCTGAGGATAGTGCTTAGCTAGCTAGCTTCATACCTGCTATGTGTTTAATATTCGCAATGTAAAGGTGCACGGACACACACACACACACACACACACACACACACACACACAAAAAGAAAGAAATGGGAACGATTAAATTACACTTAGCAATGAATGCTAGTTTTCTCAAATTTTACCATATTAAACATACTAACCAAGGCTTTTAAAATCATTTCTCAAGTCGTGAACACACAAAAATGGGCTGTTTACGTGGAATCAAGACCATTTTAAACACAGCGTATGGAGCTTTGTCCAGTCCCCGTTATCACGACAGTAATGCTAATTTTCCTGCGGCGGATCTTCACACGTTCCTTTATCAAGGAAAGACATCATTTTTATCCATCTATAGCTACGTTTAACATTGCGGAGCGTCCATGGAACATGCTAGTTCCTGTTCTCGCTTACGTTTTCGTCGCCATAAGCGGTCGTACCCTCACCAGGCTCTCTTTATTCTCTCTCTGTTAAAATCACAGCTTGTCACGTTACCGCGAAACCACAAAGCCGTGTGAACTCATCCGTCCCAAAGACGTCCAGCTTTACCTCGGGTTGTTCCAAAGCCCCGACTCTGGCGACTCCCCTCACACGTTAGATGTACTGTATTAGAGAAACCTTCACTCTCTGAGCGAGTACACGTTTTAAATCCGTTAGCGTTGCGTCACGTGTGCCGTACACGTCCCTGCGAATGCGCCGTTACTATAGAAACCGTAGCGTATTCACGAGGATTTTTCAATCATCTAGCGTACGTATTTCCCGAACTCTGCTTTCACAAATACGACAACGTTTGATAGATACGTATTCAGTCCAGTTCCTCGAACGGTGTTCGATGTTTCTAGAAGCGTAAATCTATAAACGGATCTTGGTTTTGGATCCAGAAGGAATAAACTGTTGTTTGTTTTTGTTTTTTTTGGTTCCAGTGACGTGGGTCGTGCTGAGTGAAATTTTCCCGGCGGAGGTGCGCGGACGAGCGTTCGCCCTCAGCAGTTGCTTTAACTGGGCGGCCAACCTGATCGTCACCTTCTCCTTCCTCAACGTCATAGGCGTGTTTAGCCGTCGATACAACATGCACAATGCTAATCCACCTCTGGTTTTATGCTAATAGACATGATTTGGTCCTCTCTCTCTCTCTCTTAGATGTGATGGGTCTTTCCGGGACGTTCTTCGTGTACGGTGGGATCGCGGTAGCAGGCGTTGTTTTTATCTACCTCCTGCTACCAGAGACTAAAGGCAAAGCACTGCAGGACATCGACAGGGAGCTGTGCGAAAGAAGGTCAGATGATGCTAAAAACACAATTTTTTTCCCCCCGCAATTGTCCAAATGCAAAAAATAAATACATTTGAAAAAAATTAAATTAAATTAAAATAAAATTGGGAAAGTTCCCAGTTTTGTTAGCAGTTTGAAAAATGCTTCTTTGATTTTTTTTTTTTTTTTTTGTAATTTTTTAAAATGTAGATATTTGGCCAGACTTCCTGTGTAAAACCATAAAATCTACCAGTTTAATCGCAGTACACGTAGCGGACTTTGTGTCTTGTTAGCGCTTGCATGATAAGAAAAAAAAAAAATCTTGCGAACTGAATTATTTATTCTTAAATTTGATCAACCAATCACATACTGGATCACATGACATCACGAGCGTGTACTTGACTCTCTTTGGCTCGCCATAAAATATAATAATCACACAGCTTAGAAACAGCTCCATGCTAGTGTTAACTAGCTTACCGATTAGCTTGGTTAACCTTAACTACTTCAGTCGTAAGCATGTTTTTTTTATTTTTAATTTTATTAAACACCCAAGTGCTAAAAATGTTGCTTAAAAGTAATATAAATTGTCTAATTAAAACCATTGGGATTTTTTAAATTTAATAAAAAAAAATTTTTTTTAGCAAGTTAGCTACCAATGTGGGCAATAACACACGTTTTGAATTTCACCTTAAATTTAGGAAAAGAAAAAAAAGTCGATTATCAGTACCGATAGCGATGGAATCATTTTATTGATTATGACTATTGGATTGTGTAGACCTTCAGGAAAGAGCGTATTTAAATCCGAGTTGTTTCCTCCAGGTTTCCTCACAGAGAAGAATTCTGCAGTGTTTTTCAGAGAAGACGATTTTCCCCCGGATATCAGAGAGTCTCCTGGACGAGCTCGTCGATATAACGTTCACCTTCAGGTGATGAGGACAAACCTGAAGTTTCATTTCTATGTATTGAGATGAGCTGCGAAGATAATCGAGCGAGGTGATGATCATGTGGAGCGAGCCGATGGAAAAGCCTTCAAGTCGTTATTGTCCTGGTTGGAACACGTTTAGTCTGTTTTCATCTGTTTATCAGCTGGTTACAAATTTTTTTTAAAATTATTTATTGTTTTTAAAATGATAAATAAAGAGACTGAACATTTTCCCAGCCTGGCTTGCACTTTATATCTTATGAAAAAAGAAAAAAAAAAAAAAAAAAAATCACAATAATTCTGTAACGTTGCAACTTGTTTGAAAATTAAAACGGTCAGATGAAACCCCGCTTTGAAACTGCATAAAAATAAACCAAAATTAAACGTGTGTTCAGAACAAACGTTAAAAACCACAAACGCTTTAAAACAACTACCTAAAAACATCAAGAATAAATGTTGACGTTTAAAGGTTTAAAAATTAAAATCAAACACTAATATTAAAAGGTTTAAAACTAAAACGTTAAACACGCTTTAGAATTAAATCCCAAGATCAAACACACTTTTAGACAAAAGAGAAAAATTAAAGACACACTCGTCTCGTCTCGTGAGACACTTTAAAACGAAATGTTAAATTTAAGCACGCTTTCTAATAAAATCTTTAACATCATGTTTTACATAAAAAAAAAACCCCAAACAACTTTAAAACAAAAATATGCTTTAAAACTAAATGTTATCAGTGAACAAGCTTTAAAATAAAACTTTAAGCCGAAACACACTTATTTGTTAAAATTAAATAAAACGCTCTAATCATGAAATAAACCTGAACTGGAAAGTTGGAGGTACGACACGAGCCGTTCTTAGAGGAAATCCTAAACTAAAGACGCTGATTTTTTTTATAGTTTGTAAGGACATTAAAGAAAACCGAACACGTGATAAATAAAACACGTTTATTTACACAGATATCCTGAAACACTACTGCTCTACATGTGGACAGAGACATATGTGCAACTGTGAGTGAGGGGACACGTGTGTCTGTGTGTGTGTGTGTGGAGTGTGTATCGGATTTACCTCGTGGATAAACGCCGAAACTAAAAAAAACAAAAAACAACCCAACAAAAACACCAACCCCCCCCCCCCCAAAATTACAAACAACCCACGTCTGCGTGAAAATCCTTACGATGCGCCGGACGGGAGACGAGGAAAAACCTCACACAAACCGAGTTTGTCCTGATTCTCCTGATGAAACCGTCGGTGTAAACCCGTAGCCTTCCCGCGTGTTCCCCGACGGTCCGAGCGATGTGGGCGGCTTTTACGCGTGACGTTCCTCAACGGCTCACGGTTCATCGTGAACTATATACACACACAATCGTTAGGTGATTCTTTTCTACACGATTTGCACAGTATCTGTGTTTTTCCCATCGGCTTAAAATCGCCCAAAGTCCCGCGTCATCGTGCAAATCATTTGCGCGAGGAAGATTTCTGAAATCTCCAGATTTTCTTCCATAAAGATTTGATCAAACGTTCGGTATTTTAACTTTAAAATAGGATACACGCCCTGAATGCTTGTTATTCTTTTCCTTTTGTTGTTTTTAACAGAAAGCCCATTGATTGGTTATACGGTACCCTCCATCAGCCAATCAGAGTGCAGCTTCATCTGACTGTAAAAAGGACAGCATGATGACGTGGAGTTAACACTTCTGGGGTGAAATTTAAAGTGAAAAAAAAACAACAACAAAAAAACCCCAAAACATCTGAAGAACGGACTCCACTAGGAGCTCATCTGACGAGGATAGCAGCACGTTTTGGAACATAGAAAGAAAAAAATCTAGAAAAAGTGATATTGCCATGTGAAGTGTTTGCACACGGTAAACACTCCATCTTGATTAGGGATTTCCTCTTCCAGCATTCCCCGCGCTGTAGAGGTGACGACCCTGCGGCATCCGAGCGCACGCGTTATTGCGTTTAAAACACCGCGCGGTGTTTCGCTCGTGAGCGTGAGGCGAGGGCCGTAAAAGCACCAGAGCGATTAAAACTCTACAGCCGCCGAGGACGAGTCGCGTTCAGGCCGCTAAAGCTTTTACACCGACACGGGGCTGAAAACCTGGATAATCTGCATAATCACGGTTTGTTGGTGAGGAAAGGGTGGATGAGACGTGAAGAAACGGATGATTCGGGCGCCATCTTGTTACGCGTTCACACTACTGCACTGCTGATGAGATAAAACACCAACCAACCAAACAGCCAACCAAGAAACAGAAGAAACAGGGGAAAAAAGAGGCAAATCAAGAAATTAGAGAAAGAATCCAAAAGAAACAGAAAAGAAAAAGATTTCTAATGAAAACCACTTGATGCTTAGCGCTTTGTTTGTTTCTCCTTTTGATTTTTTTTTCTTAAAAAAAAAAAAAAAAAAAAGGTGTTGATATTTAATCCTAATTCTTTTTCAGTCAAAATCAGGGGGAAACCAAGAAAAGAAGCAAAGCAAGGCTAAGGGGAAAAAAAGAAAGGAATTTAAGAAAACCAAGGAGGAAAGGGACGAAGGGAAAAAAAAAAGGGAAGAAAAAAAGAAAAATTAGCCCACGCTAAGGTTGACCAAGAAGAAAAATACAAAAATGGGAAGACCCTGATGATTTGTCCCGTCATATACCCGAAAAACGGCTTCAATTCTTTATTCTTCCCTTCAGATCTCTTAAGGAATTGACTAAAATTTGCTCGTATTAATTCCACTTCCCCGTCAACGTTTCCTTTATTTTAATATTTCTCCAGATAAAAAAAAAAAACAGCATAAAGACGTCAGAGCTCCCATACAAACACAAACAAACAAACAAACAAACAAAACGACGTGTGTCGACGGGATGGGGAACAACAAAAAACAAAGCGCAAAAGTAAACAGAATTTTTTTTTTTTAATATAAATACATTTTTAAAAAGAAATCCCTGCCTCCGTGTCGGTGAAAAAAACCCAACAACCTGGTTAGTGATTAGCGTGTTCGACTAAATCAACATCACTCACCTTTCCTTTCTAACATGTGGGGGGAGGGTGTGTGCTTAACATCATCATTTCTCTCTCTCACACACACACACACGCACACACACACACGCACAGTTATGTAATAGTCCTTATTACAGTTCAGGTAAACAGTTAAACCAGTAGAGAAAGTTTGTTTAACTTGAGGTGAATTTTTTACGAGTGTGGTGTGAGGGAGGGGAAAGGAGGGGGGACAGACAGAGGGACGCTCTTTTCTCCATCATCCCCTCCAGGCTGAACCGAGAGGTCAGAGGTCACCCCTCCCCGGGCGTCACTGTGCGGCTCCGGCGGTGGGCACGGCGGTGCTGAGGTTATTGGCAGCTGAGAGGACGGGCGAGCCGGCCAGCGGGCCCAGAGCGGTGGAGGCAGGAAGAGCGGCGATCCCTGTTCAGGAAACACAGGAGGGGAATATAAAAAAAAAAAATGCAGAAATACATTTTTTTTTTTTAAAGTCAGAAATGAAAGCTTTTCAAATTTGAATCCAGAATAACCGCCACGCTGTGTCACTCTCATTAAACCACCTGTGTGTTTTCCTCGACCTGATTAACATCAACATTGCTTTTCACATGAACGCTTTCGAATGCTACGTTACTCAAACAATTCATCTCGAGTTCATCCAGTACGTCCAGGGGCTAAATCCCAAACTCCAAATCTACCCAAAGAGGAGTGGGGGGAAAAGAAAGAGATAACATGAAGCAATAAAATAGCCCCAAGAAGAGAGAAGAGGAGGAGAAGATGAAGATGATAAAGAAGAAGAAGAAAGCCGAGGAGGAGGAGAGGAAAGAAGGAGAATGACATGGAGAACACGGAGAAGGAGAAGCAAGAAGGGAGGGAAGAAGAAAGGGAGAAAGAATACGGAGAAACAGGGGGAGAAGACGAATAAGAAGGGGGGAAAAAAAGAGCTGAAGGGAGAGAAAAGAGAAGGAGAAAACGATGGAGGTAAAGACAAAGAAGCGAAAAGGGGAAGGAAAAGACGACGGATGTGAATGAGGGAAAGAGGGATGGACAAGAAGGAGGAGGAGGAGAAAACAGCAGAGGAATGACAAAGGGAGAGGAGGAGAAGAAAGAAAGGAAGGAAGAAAGAAAAAAAAAAGAAAGGGAAAAGGTAGGAGTGGAATGAGATGAAGAAAGTACAATATGGAGGATAAGGGGAGGAGAATAATAATAATAATAATAATAGGAAAAATGCTTAAAAGTAAACAAAAGCTGTACTTGCCCCCCCCATATAAACATGTGTGTGTGTGTGTGTGTGTGTGTGAGAGAGAGAGAGTGCTTTAATGCAGGGGTCCCCAACCACCGGGCCGCGGACCGGTACTGGTCCGTGGGTCTTTTGGTACCGGGCCGCGAAACAATAAT